>PVLA01011702.1:0-50751 GCA_004027455.1 Hydrochoerus hydrochaeris
CCTAAAGTCCTGGTATTTTTTTTCTCTCTCTCTAGAATGTCCTTCAGTATTCTCAGTAGGGTTGGATTGGTGGTCAAAAACTCCCCCAGTTCCTCTATGTCATGGAAGCATCTTGTTTCTCCATTAATTTCTAGTGACAGTTTTGCAGGGTACATCAATATGGGCTGGAGGTTATTTTCTTTCAGGGCTTGGAAGACTTTACTCCAAGCTCTTCTTGATCTGATGGTCTGTGTCGAGAAGTCAGCCGTGATCCTGATGGGCTTACCTTTATAGGTAATCTGTTTCTTTTCTCTGATGGCTTTTAATATTCTGTTTTTATACTGAATTTCTGGTATCTTGATTATTATATGTCTGGGTGTAGATCTGTTTTGGTTGTAGGTGGTTGGAGTTCTGTATGCCTCACATAACCGAATGTCATTTTCTTTTTCCATGTTTGGGAAGTTTTCCTTAATTATTCCCATAAATAGCCTTTGTAATTCACCTGTATGTATTCCTGCTTCTTTAGTCACATTTCTTATTCTTAAATTGTAGATTCTCTTGTTATCTTCTAGCCTTTGTATTGTTACTGCCTGTTTCCTTGTTATTTTTAAGAGATCTTTCCTTTTGTGTTCACACATTGCAAACTTGTCTTCAAGTTTTGGTAGTCTATCCTTAGTTTCTTTTAAGGTGTTTTGCCAGCTTTCAATGGAGCTTTTAATTTCCTGGTAGTCTCTTTAATCTGCTTCATGTATTCTATATTTTCTTTGCATTCTTTATCGAATGTTTCTCTCCTTTTTTTGTGTTCCTCCCTTCTTCGATCTGTATCATCCTGAGAGATCTTTCATGAGAGCATTTCTTTTATTGCTCTACTCATATCCTACTTTACCTGATTTAATATTTCAGTTTTAAGCTTGTCTACAATGTCTCATAGATATCTTTTAATGTCCATTGAAGCCATGCCTCCTGTTGCATGTTTGCTGCCCTCAGTCACTCTTGTTTTTCCCTCTCCTGGATCAGGGCACTTAGGGTTCTGGGCTGGGGGCCTCTTTCTGCCTCTCTCCTGTCATGGTCCTGGATTCCTCCACAAAGGTCACAATGCAGGTCCCGGCCCCTTTTCCTGTTGGCCACACCTCCTCCAAAGCATGCTTGTGAGGGTCCTCCCCCTTCTCCTGATTGCTCTTATCACTGAGGTGCAAGCAGTGGCTGCTTAAGCCTGCCCCTCCCCACCAGGCCAACCAAACTGCAGAGGCCTTCCCCCGGTTAGTGCTTGCTAGGTGCAGGGAATTGATTTGGAACAGCTCATTGGGTCCCAGCCAGTGGCACAACCCAGTCCAAGCAAATCCCACGAATCTGCTTTGGGGAGGGAGGAACCAACTGAAGTCAGTGTTGCTCCCAGTTCAGGCTCCTCTGGCCAGATTCCAACATGTCACCCATTTGATCACGCCCTTCCCATGGGGGGGGGGAGTGTCCCAATCCCAGCACTGGCCATGGATTAATGAAAGTCCCTTTCCCGGCTCCGCTCTCTGTCGGGTTCACCAACCCCCAACTTCAGCGCTGCTCTGCTTCCCTTGGGTCTTGGTGGGAATGAGTTTGGGTGGCTCTGCTGGCCGTGGTGGATTCAGGCTGGTGCAAATCCAGTTGCTGCAAAATTGGTGGTTCACAGGAAAACACTCTGTCCAGCTGTTCCAGTTGTAGTCCCAACATATTTGATGAGCTTTTTGACGTTTTAATTTCTTTCTGTGTCAAGAGAATCCATCTCCCTCTGTCTGGGTCTCTCCAGGGTGTTTTATTCTGGTGTATGAGTTGTTTCTCCTGGGAGGCTCAGTTTTTTGTTACTCACTGATCAGCCATCTTGTCTTCCTTCTCGAGAGGAAGCATTTTCAAAACTAAGAAAATCTAAGTTCCAAAAACTAAGAAAGTTTACAATTCCCAGATATTTATTTTAAAAATCAATGTAATTTGAAGGTCATCCAGTTACTTTTAAAAAGGAATAAAAAATTTAGTTGATTCAGCAAATAGAGGAAAGAATACAATAAACTGAAAAAAAAATACAGTAGAAATAAACCCAAAAATATGTGCAATCAAAAATAATGCACATGGACTAAATAAATAGCAGATAATTTCTCACCCAGCTGTAATTAAAAAGAAAGAAAACATGAAAATATAAGTAAGAAGAAATATAAGTAAATTCACCAATTAAAAAGAAAAGTTTTTAGAATAGAGAAAAACAAAACAGTATGTAGGTAGTTGATATTTCTAATAGGCTTAGTTAAAACATAGTAAGCTAAATAAATAATTAAATATGTTTTAGATGGGATTTTAAATCCTGCAAACATGTTAATTTTATTAATGTTTATCTATAAACCACATAATTTCATAATACAAATCTAAAAGTGGAAAAGCCCATGAGTTGACAGTCTGAGAAAAAACTATTAAAAATAATTAAAATTATAAAGGAACAGTCTGAAAAATATAATACTGAATTTAAAAGACAAAGTATAGAAAGATGTAATGGAAAAAAATATACAATACAATGTAGATAAATTTTTCAAACACAAAATATTACATTTATTATCTACCTATGCATATTTATTTCAAATGACTAATAAATGGACTGAAGGAGAGAGAATAGGTATAAATCAAATAAATGTCAACTTTATTTAGATTAGTTAAATACATTAATTAAACAAAATATTGCTGGTTTTAAAAACTGCAACAATTATGACAATATCACATATTCATACTAGGTAGTGTGTGTATGTGTATGTGTAAATATTTACCCTGGTCCTTTGTTAGCATTCTATCAATTAAAATTTGAGTACATGAAAGAATAAGAAAAAATAATTTTAGCACTGTTGTAGAGAGAATTTATTAGGTCCTTCTGTATTATTTACAGATCAAGTTGGCAAAAATAAAGCATAATGTTTTATTTAATAAAATATTTTCCAATATGCTACTAATAAAGTGTATATATAATGTTTATGAAATGTTTACACAAGCTGCTCATAAAAATAACACATTATATCTCAGTTTATCTCCAAAGGCAAAGATTATAGGGTCATTATCCATCATACCAATAGAATCAAATAGTTATTTAATAAGATAAAAAGTAATCAAATGGGTCATAAGAACATCAACAGAAAGAACTTTGAATCAAAAGACTCAATTTTGGATCAGTGAGAAAATCCAAATTACATTAATGGGTTATTAAACATGAAAACACAAAATATCATCAGATATTTGAGTAACTTCTGCAGCATGACCGCCCCAAAAAACAAGAAAATGGAAGACTATATCTAGGGGAAACAAATAAAATAAATAAAAGAAGATGACTTTAAAAACAAGACTTCAATTAGTATCTTCTGGGAATGTGCTAGTATGTGGGAAAAGGAAATATGGATAAGATAAATTCTGGGGAAATGCAGTTTTTATGTGGCCAGATTAGAGAAAAAAGAAGACAAAAACTATAAGGAATAAAAACAACAACTGAAAATGAAATGGGATCTACACTGCAAAGGAAATATTTCATATGATAAAAACACAGCGAACAATGTAATTAGAGATTATACAAAAGTCAAGAATAAACAAAACCCAAAATTAAACAGAAGAAAACTATACCAAAAAAAAGACATGATCCAAAAGGTAGTCGTCTGAACTGTAGCATAGCTGGGATCTTACGATAGTGTGTAAGCAAGAAGAATAAGTCTGAACTTGACCAGGGATATGCTCCTTTATTGACATTGAAGACCTGATACGGAAACTGGTAAGAAAAACAACTAAATTTGCTCAGGTGTTGGGAATATAATCATCATTTTGTCTTCAATTTTTAGGGTCATACTTTGTAAGGAAACTTTGGGAGAACTAAGATTATAGAAAATTATGAAAATATCACTTAAAAGTTACAATGTAAATCCAAGGCAGAGATAATAACTTTGGGATTTGGCTGGACAGGGAGGGTAAACAATGCCATCCTCATTCAAAGACAGTAGGTAAAAGTTGTGTACATTATTACTAAGAAAATAAGCAGTGGTTTAAGAATACTGTTGTAAGTAGAAATTGAAAATTACTATGTGACTTGGAGAGAAAAGAAAGGGAAAAAGAAGTAACAGAAGGAGTATAGTGAATCCTTATCTAACAAAACAAAAAGTTAATAGAGGATATATAAATTATGTGAGTCTTGAAAGTCTAGTTATCTTCTTTAGAGACAGAGAATCACTGGAGATATTAAAGCAAAATTGATTAACATAGCTCTCATGAGACAGTACCTTTTGATCAGAGATGGATAGAGTATAAATTGATTAATTTTCTTTGCAGACATTTCGGAATGCTGACATTTTAGCACCTATATACATTACTCAAAAGTCTGCCATTCAAAGGCTACGTAAAATAAAATGATGATGAACAAGCTACACAGGACATATAAAATGTGGTCAAATACATTCATAATAAATTCATTTTTTCAAGAGTTGTAACTGTGCTTTATTTTTTATTGAATTTATTGGTGTAATCTAATTATACATAATAACTATCACATTCATCACAGAGAACTTGCACCTATACATGATATATCTTAATTCTTCTTTTTCTTCCCCAGTCCTCTTCCCTTCCTTTAACCCCACTTCCCATCCTATTTACAAAGCTTTGTTTCCGTTTTATCATTTTTTTCTCATTTTTTCTTTTCTCTTCCTTCTTTCCCTACTCCCCTTTCCTTTTGAATAATTTCTTCCTATTTCACAACATCTATTATATAATTTGATTCTTATTTGCACTTTCAGTTTTTCACACTAGAGAGACAATATGAGATGTACACATGTGTTTCTGAATTATTTCACTTAAGAGTATGGTCTCAAGGTCCATCCATTTAGTAACAAATGTCTCAAGTTTATCCTTCTTTCTGGCTGAGTAGTAATCTATTGTATAAAAAAACCCACATCCTGTTTATCCATTCATTGGTTGATGGACATTTGGGTTGTTTCCAAGATTCAGATATTAAAAATTGTGCTGCTTTAAATATGGTGTATATATGTCATTGTGGTATGATGCTTGTGATTCTTTTAGGAGATTCCAAGAAGAGGAATACCTAGAACAAATGGGACCTTTAGCCGTAGCTTTTTGAGGAATTTCCACACTGATTTCCACAGTGGTTGTACCAGTCTACACTTCCACCAATGGTGGGCAAGGGTTTCACTTTAGCCACAGCTCACTAGCAGTTGTTATTGGTTGATTTCTTGCTGATAGCCATTCTTTCTGGAGTGAGGTGAAATCTCAGCAGTGATTTTAATTTGCATCTCTTGAATGATCAGTGAAGTTCAACATTTTTACATATATTTATTTGCTGTTTGCACTTGTAAGAAATATTTATTCATTTTAAATGATCATTTATAGGTTGGGTGTTTAAATTGGGGGAGTCTGACTTTTTTTTGATTTTTTATATGTTCTACATATTAGTCCTTTCTCTGAAGAACAACTGGCCAAGATTTTTACCACTCTGTGGGTTGTCTTTTTACCCTGTTGGTGATTTCTCTTGCTGTACAAAAACTTCTTAATGAGATCTGAGTTGTCAATTCTTGTAGTATTTCTTGTGCAGTCAGGGTTTTGTTCATAAATCTTTGTCTGCATTTGTGTCTTTAAAATTTCTACCTATCCACCCCTCTACCAGATTTAGTGTTTCTGTTATAATATTTAGTTCTTTGATCCCTTTTGATTTTAGTTTAATGCATGGTGATAGAAATGGGTCTAGTTTTAGTTTTTGGTCAGTTTTCCCAGCTTTATTTATTTATTTATATTTGTGGTACTGAGTGTCTAACACAGGACCTTGTGCTTGTCAGGCAGGTGCTTGTGCCACTGAGCTAAATCTGCAGCCCTCCAGTGTCATTTATTGAAGAGGCTATATTTCTTCTAGTGAATGTGATTGGCTTTGCTGTGGAAGATAAAGTGACTGAGGGTGTTTGAAGTTGTTTGTGCACCTTCTAATCCATTCCATTTATCCTTGAGTCTGCTTTTTTGCAGTATCATGCTGTTTTTAACACAGTAGCTCTGTACTATAATTTCAAGTCAGGGATTGTGATGCTCTTTGCCTTACTTTTGTTGCCCAGAATTGTTTTTTTTTGCCATTCTAAGACCCTTCTGATTCCAAATGAGTTTTAGGAATGTTTTCTCTAGTTTTGTGAGACATGATATTGGTATTTTGTTTGAGATCAGATTAAATCAGTATAACAATTTTGGGAGTGTGGTTATTTTTACTGTGTTGGTTGTCTCTATCCAAGCAAATGATATCTTTCTATTTTCTGATATCCTCTTTGATCTCCTTTTTCAGAGTACTATAGTTTTCAATGGAGAGATCTTTGACTTCCTTTGTTAGATTGATTCCTGAGTATTTCATGTTTTGGTTGCTATTATGAAAAGCACGGTTTCCCTAATTTCTCTCTAGGTTAATGTTTTATTTGTATGCAGCAATATTATTAATTTTTGAGTGCTGGCTTTGTATCCAGCCATGCAACTGAATCTGGTTGTTAAGTCTAGAAATCTTTTAGTGGAGTTTTTGGAGATTTCTATGTAGAGTATCATGTCATCTGCAAATAATGAAAATTCAACATCTTCATTTTCTACTGTTACTCCTTTTATTTCTTCCTCTTGTCTAATTGCTTTGTCTAATGTTTCCAGAACCATATTGAATAGGAGTAGTGATAGTGGACATTCTTGTCTTGTTCCTTATTTTAGAGGGAAAATTTTCAGTTTCTGACTATGTAGTATGATGCTAGCTGTTGTTTTGTCACAAAGGTCATTATATAATAAATGGAAAATAAATGAAATAAACATCTAATGAAGTTAGGAAAGCAAGTCTAAGAAAGCCAGAAAGAAGGGGATAATAAGGATACAATATAAAATTTTAAATGATAAAAAAGAAAATTACAATGCTAGTGTATCTGACACTTTCACTTTTTTGAGTAGGAAAATATACTGGAGAGAAGGAATGTGGAATAGGAGTAGCTCCTGATTGGGTTGCCTCTGACATTTTTAAATGCCTTACATATTTTAGTTCCCTTAATCTTCATAATAAACTATAAGAAAGTTGCTATTATTATTCTTATGCTCAATTAAAGAAATTGAGGTATAGGTAGATAATTTGTCCAGTGTAACAATGTAGCTAGGTTCCAAACCAGGGCTGTGTTGATACTTGGCAATATGCGACAAGCAATTCTCCTCTCACTTCCCCCTCCCCACAGGGCTTTTATTTGCAATGTTTTGTGCTCCCACCATGGTCAATTTGCAGCTGCCAACAAACTGACACTGAGAGACGTTGGGGAGAGATGTGCACCATTTGCTCTCAGGAGCCTATTTCAGCAGCTTTTAGCTTACCACTGATGCAAACCTTCCCAGTGTGTTTCCAGAGGAGGAGAACAGAAACCCAAACTGACAGTATTCCAAGGGCATTTCCATTACTATTAGCACCGAGAGGGGTCATCTGTCAATATAGGATTGCCAACATTGCTATTATACTAAACTATTACCTAGTGCCATGAAATAAGTGAGTGACTGCATAGCTACTAAAGTGACAAAAGTGTCATTTAATTCCAGTCAAGTAAAGTAGGGATTTAGTAAATAAATGATATCACAATTGGCAGTTCATTAGAAAGGTGACTGGGTTCGGGTTCTGTCTTGTACCATATAAGAATAAATTCCAGAGCAATTACATATCTTAACATGTTTTAGAATGCCTGAATAGTAGAGACTTTCCTTAGCAAGCCACAAAATAAAAGACTGCAAATATATGTATGAGTAGGCAAGTGAACAGATACAAAAAGTGTACAATTTGTTATACAAACTTGTACTATATATACACGTATGTATACTGTCGTTGTGTGCATGCATGTGTGCATGCATGTGTGCATAAATATATATTAATTTCAGTGATTTGTTTCATTGTTGTGTTTTTGGTATTTTTCAAAGAAAATGCAATTTAAAGAATACAACTACTTACAATTTTGGACTAAGTGGATGACTTCCTGGATATTAGACATATTAAGGTTAAGTAAGAAAAAATGGGAAATATAAATACATCAAAGTGGAAAGGAAATTAGAAAAGTCTGTCACGCTCCTTCTTCTCCACTCCTTACTGCTCAGTGGAAGACTCTAAGGTTTGCATTGGACCCTTGAGAGTGAACACTGGTAACTCAACTTTCAGGAGACAGTGAATTTTCAAGTTTTATGCTTACTACTAACTTACACAAAAATAAGGAATGTTTTACAGTTCAATATATTTATTCATTTAACAAATATTGGAATTTACAATACCTTAGATTTGAGGTTACATTATTGAATGAGCGTTCTTGTGGAGTTCAAAATTTGGAAAATAATAAAAATTAAGTTACTTAATAAATTTTATAATACTAGAATTTGTCAAAGATAGCAAACAGTAAAATTTTTTTAGACATTCCCCAAAACATCTATTAAATATTAGCTAACTGAATTTGACTGTGTTTTAGGAAGCAGTTAAATGCCATAGTCAACTAAGTTTTATCTTTTACATAAAAGATCATGAAACATTTTTAAAAGCATGTTATTAATACCATCCATGAATAATTCCAAGAAAACACATACAGTGATTGCATTTGTAGATGTGAAAAGGTTTTGGATGTTATTCAGTATCTCTTTATTCATTGAATGCAAATTTATTTAACAAATATTAATGGAACACTAATTCCAGGTGTTTCCTAGGTATTGGACATAACATACTGGGAAAAAATTGGCTCCTGCTTCTGGTTTTAAGTAGTGTACATTACAGCCATGAAGGGAAGAGTCACGACCAAGTAAAAGGAATGTGTTGAGAGAATTAGGATGTGAAGGGGAGAGACTGCAAGCGTTCTTCTCTCAGTCTTGTGTGCTTAAGAAGGTTTGTTGGAGGAAGAATACAAGTTAGTCAGTAAAGAATCAAAAAGCGAGGAAGAAAAAAAATAGCATAGGTAACACCACAAGAAACTATAGAGTGTGACTGGAGTGCAGAGGTAGGTTGGCTGTGGCATTTTGGTCCTTATAAAGCATAGTAGAGGAAATGAGTTTTATTAAGAGCGATGGAAAATTCATTGAAAGACTTAGGGGCATGACATACGTTCTGCATTTCAGAAAGTTCATTTGAGCAGCAAAGCAGTGTGGGGATGAATTAAAGGGTCCCAGCGCTGGTTACAGATGGTTAAAAGTTCGTGAGACAATGGAAGAGAAGGATGACAGCATGTATCAAGGAAGCAGCAGCCAAAAAGGAAATACAAGGTAAGACATATTTGGAAGGTAAAATTGTGAAGTCTTAGTATGAGTTGGATAAGAGGAGGGGAAAAAGTGGGGAAGAGTCAAGCGCTCGTTAGTTGGGGATAGGAGAATTCACAAAGAGCACTTAGCGAGGTGTTACCACTTTCTTAAAGTGATACAAGTGATATTTAAAACTGACAGGGACTTTTCAAAAAATAAGTTGGTTTTATATCTGGCTCATAAAGACAAAATTATATATGCTAATAAAGCAAGATAAGCTTTTAAAAATTCTGCATATGATTGAGAACATGTAGTTCTTGTCTTTCTTGTCACTTAACAGTTCACCACAATGAGGGGATTGCATTCTCTTCCTGGCTAAATAGTATTCCAGTGTGAATATGTAACACTTTTTAATCCATTCATCAGTTGTTTCTATTTCCGGGCTATGGTGAATACTGCTGCAGTGAATGTGGGAGTGCGAATGTCTTTTCAACATACTGATTTCATTTTCTTTGGATATATACCAAGGAGTGGGAGATCATATGGTAATTCTATTTTTACTTTTTAAAGGAACATACAAAATAGCTGTATTAATTTCCATTCCCACAAACAGTGTAGGCACATTTATTCTTAGAATAAAATACTGAAGCCATCCTAAGGTGATCTATAACAAGATAATGATGCTCCTTCTGAATACCATATTAAATGTTACCTTTCAAGAGATGGATGAGTAATAATTTAGGAAAATGAATAAAAATAAGTTTTGGAAACCAGATGATTATGTTAATTATTTGAAAATGATATGGCTAAGTACTTAGAAAACCTAAGTGACTTAAGGGGAAATCATTTAGGGAAAATTAGTAACAGGTGTACCTTCACATTATGCTATAAATTTTATGAAATTCAGTAGTTCTTCATTGTACCAGGAAAAACAAAGCATAAAATAAAATTAAAATTTTTCTTTTCAAATTAAACTATAAACATGAAATAATTAAGATTAGATGTAAAAGTTAATCACTATTGATGTAAGAGAGCATAAACTTTTCTAAATAGACTTACACCAAATTCTTGAACATGGAGACACTAATAGAAATAAATTGTCAAACTGAGGAAGAAGCTGATTTTCAAGTTAAACTAGATAGTGTGTGAATAGTCAAGGAAGTTTTGAAATTTTTAAAAAAGAAGAATTATGAATAAGGAGCAAGGCCAAAGCAATGATGAGGTGATAATGTTTCAGAAGACAGAGAATACATGGAACAATGTCACTAACTCAAGAAGGGGAGGAAGCTAGACCTAGGTGAGAGTGAGATGAACTCCAGAAACAGTGGACAGCAGGAGAAGGAAGAAAACAAGTTTTGGAAGATGCCTTTGTCCTGAATCGTGGGTCCCCTCCATAATGATCTCATGCAAAAATAGCTGATTATTTAGATGCCCCAATCTTAAGACATGAGGATTATTTCCTTGGGAAATTAAGAAGGTGCCCCAATGTCAGTAAAATTTAGACCATCTTCATGCTTAGGGGCTCTAAAATGGAATTAACAACTTAGAAGTTCATCTTCCCTCTTTCTTGAGAAATTCTGAAGTCAGCTTTTTGAAACTTTCCTCTTAGATGTGCCTGTTGCACAAAGCGTAACCAGAAATAGTGAAAGCCTCAAGTTAAAATAGGCAGAATAAACAGAAAAAAGCAATCCTCCAAAAAGATGAAGATGAAATAGTTTAATCCCTATAATTTGTATCCAAAGAAGAATAAGAGAAGATATTTTATCTACAAAATAACAACAGGATAATATATAAAAGGAAACAGATCAAGAAGGTACTTTTAGAAGTTCAAAAATGAGAACCAGACAACAATAACCAATCAAAAAAATTATCAGTATATAAGAAAGTGTTACAAAAGATCACACATACAAATGGATTAAATGATATAAAAATAATTTTTGAGGATCAATCTGGGACAGAGTGAGCCACTGAGTTTATGAGTTCAGAGGGAAGAGAGAGAGAGAGAGAGAGAGAGAGAGAGAGAGAGAGAGAGAGAGAGAGAGAGAATAAGAAGAAATAAACTAGCAGAGAATCTATGAAAGAAAAATTTCCAGTACCGAAGACCTAATTTTCTAGATTAAAAGGGCCAGCTGTTCTGGTAGTCAGAAGTGATTGAAGATTCCATCCACAAGTAACCACCTGTCCTCTATTCCTTTGGAGCACAAGCATCAGGAATTAAAGAGCCCAATTTTGTAATTGCCTTGTGGACAGCTGCTGCCTCTAAACTCTGAGCAATGCTGGTGCCCACCTCAGTGATAGGTTCATAACGGCCTAAGTGGATGACATATTCTCGTCAGTACATACACTATTGGTTGGTCTTTTAGTCTTCCTTAATATAGATACTGCAACCTGCCCACTTCATTATTCCTTTTTCTGTCACCTACGAGGACAACTCAGATATTTCAGTATCAGTGGTTACTGGGCTTACTCTTTCTATGGGTCTAATAGCTGAACCAGCATCGATTTTACTGTATTTCTTGTGGTCCTTGCCAGGATGATAAAACATGTACTCCAGAAAATTTCCTCAGAGCCAGTGAATTGTTGGAATAGCATTCTTCTCCACCAGGACAGTTTCCTAACCGTCACCTTTGAAATATTTATCAACTGAGGTACGACCTCATTCCAGGGATTATTTACAACTGTTCATGTTCCATTTACCAAGTAGTACTTGTCCTCTATGCCCAGCTGGCAGTGAGTGGAGCAACTCCTTCTTTTTTCTTGGGCCACTCTCAGTGCCACTTGTATTATTCCTTTAAAAAGGAGATACCAAGCTAGCATAAGACATGCAATGATCTTACTGATAGGCCACCTATACCTGATAGTGGGGAGGATTCTGAGGAGGATAGCACATCATGATACATGTATGATGTTTGAAAGAAGAAAGAGAAATGAGGAAGAAAGCTATTTTATTGAAGAACACTTCTAGGGAAGTTTTCTAAGGATCCTCAAGTCAGAGTTACCTGTTTCAAGGGGTGAGACTGCACTAGGCTCAGAGCAGCCCAGGAAAGTATGGCCTTGGTGTGATAGAAGTTCTAGATTCAGAGCCAAACACTAAGGCTGTCAGTCTGTAGGGAGCCATTGAAGCTGGAGATTGATCACATGTATGAGACTAAAGCAAGGACAGCCCTGAAAGCACAGAGAAACCCAAATAAGCCATATAAACAAGCTGTTCCAGCTCCAGGAGGGGCCTAGGCCAGCCAGGCAAACAAATTGCTATGTTGCAGGGTTGGAATTGACATTATCCTTCTGAGGATATAAATAAACATGCTACAGTGGTTGATCAGCTCTTTTTATCCCATCAAGAGAGAGGGCTCCCCCTGACTTCAGGTTTCATCTCTTTATTTTCTCATTCTCTCACCGTCCTTCTCTCCAGGAACATCTGGAACTGCAGCTGATCACTACATCAGTCAATTCTGTTTTTTGACAGGAGATCTGAGAGTCTCTTTTTATAGCTGTAACATTGAGCAACAGTAGACTTGATGTGTGTGTGTGTGTATTGAGGAAGGCTTCTGTAAAGGATCAGAAGAGAAGACTAGAAGTGAGAGATCATGGAAGTTTTGAGAAATAAAAAGAGGGAAAAGTACTCATTAGCCGGCATAGTAGCAATAGTGTTTAGGAATGGGATAAAGAGTGATTTGGTGAGTCACAGAATATGTGCAAAGTTTGGGAGTAAGAGTGAGCCTGGAACTGTACAAAACTACACGATTGGAGTGTAAAATGCAAAGAAATTTGAAAAGGGGTCTAGAATTGGGCTAGAGAGATAAACCAGGTTGTTTTTTAAATAACCTCTTAAAATCCAGCAATGTCTGTGGGCTTTCCCCTAAAATGATGGTGGTTATAAAGTAACTTAAGGAAAGGGATATTGTGATCAAGCTCATTTTTGAAGGATCATACTTGCTGTAACATAAAAATGGATTGAAGAAGAGCATGTGAAACTATTGGAGAAATTCAGGTAGAAGGTCATGATGACGGGGGTAGAACAGAGGCAACAGGATTAGAGAGCTGAGATTGATTCAATGAAAAAATAGGATACACTACCTATGAACAAGATGGGTACTTTTTACTTGTTTTTGAAACAAAATACCTAACACCCAAAGTTGGGGAAGGAAAGATTTATTTCTTACAGTTATTGGAAGTTTCAGTTTATACTCAGGCAGTATGGCATGGGGGCGCCGCAGATCATGGTAGCTATCAACAGCAAAAGCAAAAGAGAAAGACACACCTTCTTCCTGCCATTATATCATAACCTGGCTCCACCCTTAGGCAGGTGTAGCACTCACACCACCAGTCTGAACACTAGGCAACAAACCAATCACAAGTGCTACATTTGGTGGCATCCATAATTGCATGAGGCTTGGGGGCCGCTAACATAAACCATGACAGGTACAATGTAGGTCATACAGGAAAGGAATGAATTACTCACTGACGAAGCCAGTGTTTTGTGCTTGAGATTTGAGTAGATGGTGTTATCAGTTACTTGAAGAATACAGGAAAGGCAAATTTGAGAATAGAAAAAGTCTTTGAAGACACATGGAATATTATCAATGCAGAAGACTATTAGTAGTCATTTAAATGCGTGGCACTGAGCTTGAGAGTGAGCTCTAATGTGAACAAACAGAAATGGTCATTGTATCCACAGAAATATATTGATTGCTTAGAGACAGGACACCAAGAAAGATTAGAAAAGGAATTCAGAAGAAAACAGTTATTTATGGTTGCATAATATCTTCTTATAGATTTGTTCTTTAATTTATGTTACTGCCACCTCATTGTCAGACCTTGTTTTTTTGTTCGTAATTTTAATTCTTACAAACAGCCTTGCACCTAAATTTTTGTCTAAATTTCAGGTTATTTTCCTAGGACACCTACTTAGAAGTGGAATTATGGAGATTTTACCCCATTTTGAAGTGGTGAAATGTGGTGAAAATTAGTGGATTCCTATGAAGATTTTTGTGAACAAAATAAGAGTGTAGCATGGTTGAGAAGAGAGCCAGGGTGATCAGTTCTTTCTAAGGGAAAAATATAGTTGGGAAGTTTACTATGGGAAGAACCTCTTAAGATCCCTCAGATATTAGAAGTGCTATGAGGTATATTTGGGATCACTGGACTGAAACAAACCTTACAGATGCATTCACTAGAAACTTGAGAAAAGGAAACAAATTTCTCTCTCAAGGTTTTCCAAGGAAGGGAAAGGGTGGGGTTGAGTGTGAGATCATAAACATGGACTTTGTCTTGGTAATAGCCATCTTTTCCTTGCCCCTGTCTCAGCCACACTTTGGCTAAAGGTGTTTTGCTATTTCTTTATCACGGTGTCCCTTTGAGGCAGCAGGGGAAAATGGATGAGTTTCAGAGTCACAGAGGCCTGAGGGTATGACTCAGTTCCTCTGCTTATTTGACAGTGTTCCAATTATTTATTGCTGCAGACAAATCACCTTATGAAACTGCAATCTGAGCAGGATTTGGCAGGGACAGCTTGTTTCTGCTCCACTAAGCATCCACTGGCATGGCTCAAAGGCTGGCGCCCGGAGTCAAATGAAGCAGCATTTCTTAACCTCAGTGCTTTCGACATTATGGGTTGGATATTCTTTGCTGTGGAGGGCTATATATTGTAGAATGCTTGCCACTGTCCAAGCCTGTAGAAGCAAGTAGCACTTTCTTTCTTCTTGTAACAGTCAAAAATACCTCCAGAATTGCTAAATGTACCCTCTTGCCTGGGAGGTGAGAGACAAAATTTCCCACAGTTGAGAAATGACCTGAAGACTTGTTCCCTCACACATGTGATAGTCAAGGCTGGCTGTGTACAGGACCTGTGTGAGACTGATGTGTACCCTTCCATATGGTTTCTCCAAAATGATATTCTTTTCACAACATGCTGACTGAGTTCCATCTGTGAGCCTCAAGGCTGGGGTAGGAAAAGTCATTGTTTTTATGACACAACGTTGGATACAGCTTAATTTCTGACATATCTGTTCCTCAAAGCAGGCACAAAAACCACTTATAATTTCAATGGGAAAGAATAGAATCACCTTTGGATACAGCATGTAGGAGCATAAATACTGCCCTATTTATTTCTCAGAGATACAATCTATCCCAAATGGGAGAAGGAAACACATTAATTTAAAAAGTGGATGAGAAATAATATTATTTTGTAGGTTTGTTGAGAAAATTACAAGAACTTTCCTTTTGAAAGTCCCTGTAATTCAGACCATGTAAATTATGTATATGCAATTGCTAATTATATATTTATAACTCTATATTCTTTCTAGCCCTACATGTATTGTTTGTTGGTTACTTAATTAAAACATTCCCCTAAACATTCCTGGGGTTTCCTCCAAAAGGCTCAAGAAGGAACCATGGTATTGCTTGTGAACTGCAGTTCACAAGGGAATGGGTGGTGATTAAAAATGTGGTACCTAAGCTCAATTATTTCCTCATTATAAACCTTGCAGAAAGGGTTTAAAATTAAAAAGAAAGGTATAAAAATAATAGAAACATTTTAAAAATTCTTACATTATTTTGAAATATCAGGTACCCAAGGAAATGTAACAACAGCAATTTTTAAAAAGGTGACTATGCTAGCTTTGGCCTCTATCCATGCAATTGTTCACAGAGTTCAGAATCTATCTTGTACCAAAAACAGCACAAGGCTTTCTTGGGGATGCTCAATCTTTATCAGATGTTTCTTTGACAAAAAGCAGCTCTGACTGAGCAACTTCATTGCCTTCTGGGAAAAGATGTTCTGTAGCATTGCCCTCACCAACTGGAGGATGCTTTCTGGAATAGCAAGCAGTTACTGATGACTGAGTTCATGTGCTGTCCTGTTAGAATGAAAACAAGCCATCTGTCTGCCACCTCGCATCACCTTACTGTATTATAATCAGATTTACCAGACAATTCAAGATGGCAGAAATATTTCTCATTAAATTGTTAATTTAAGATCAAGTTGCTTAGATTAAGGTAAATAAAAGGGGAAATTTTGATAAAATAAAACAAAGCCTTTGCTATTTGTAGACTTTCTGGCAGTGGGAAACATTAGCAGTAGAGGTCAAGAATGATAGGATAGTTTCAACAAGATTCTTCAATTCATGAAGATTCTTAACCTTCCACCAAAAAATGCAATTCCAAATCTAGCCTAGAAATTTATTTTAAATTTAAGAAATTAAAACCTCTTCTCTAAAAAGCTATATAATAAAATATTAACATAATAATGTAAAAGTTAAACATTATGGATATTAAGATGCAAAGTGACCACGTATTGATAGAACATGAATCATTAAAATATTGGTTATTAAAATGATTGAGTATAATATTGAGTGTGTTTACCATTATATGTGTACTATAATTGGTTAAACATTTTAAAAGTTACCAAATACACAGGTAAATATTCATATGAAAATTCAAGTAGATGTATGCAATTTAATTATTGAAATGGTAAAAAAACTCAAATAACTCCTTTTCAAACATTCTGACTCTCTTTTATCTTACTCTTGTTTCTAGATGCAATTATTGTAAATACTGTGATACATTTCTCACATTCCATATGACAAGTACATTTCCATGTGTCATTTTTTTCCTAAGATTATATTAAATGTATTATTTGCCAACATGCTTTTATTATGTAATGATATGTTTTAGAAATCTGTCTTAACTGACATTGCTATTGTTAACATTGTTTCATATTTTTAAACATCTATTGGATTTCCCATTATAAATATGTTATATAGAGAGAAATCAAGACGGCCGATCAGTGAGCAACAAAATACAAAGCCTCCCAGGAGAAACAACTCATATGCCAGAAAAACACCCTGGAGAGACCCAGACAGAGGGAGATGGATCCTTTTGACACAGGAAGAAATTAAAACATAAAAAAGCTCATCAAATACTTCAGGACTACCACTGGAACTGCTAAAAATTATGGGACACAGCATTTTTGAAGTGACCCGCCAAGTTTGCGCCAGCCTGAATTTGCGCCAGCTTGAATACTCACCAGCCAGCAGAGCCACACAAACTTGTTCCTGCCGCCACTCACAGGAGGCACAGCAGCACTGAAGTCAGGGGTTGGTGAGCCCAACAGAGAGCGGAGCCAGCAAAGGAACCTTCATTAATCCATGGTCAGTGCTGGGAATGAGACCCCTCCCATGGGAAGGGTGCGACCAAATGGGTGACTTGTTGGAATCAGTCAGGAGGAGCCTGCACTGGGAGTGACAGTGACTTCAGCTGGTTGCCCCCTTCCCAAAGCAGATTCATGGGATTTGCTTGGACTGGGCCATGCCCCTGGCTGGGACCCAATGAGCCATCCCAAATCCGTTCCCTGTGCCTAGCAAGCACTAACTGGGTGAAGGCCCCTAAAGTTTGGCTGGCCGGGTAGGGAGGGGCCAGAATACGCAGCTGCTGCTTACACCTCAGTGACAAGAGCAGGCAGGAGAGGGTGGAGCTCCCTTGCCAGCATGCTTCAGAGGAACTGTGGCCAACAGGGAAGGGGGCTGGGACCTGCACTGTAACCTGTGTGGAGGAAGCAAGGACCATGACAGGAGAGAGAGGCAGGAGGAGGCCACCAGCCCAGAACCCTGAGAGCACTGATCCAGGAGAGGGAAAAACAAGGGAGACTGAGGGTGGCAAATGTGCAACATCAGACATCGCTTCAATGGACGTTAAGAGATATCTTCAACACCTTGTAGACAAGCTCAAAACTGAAATATTAAATCAGGTAAAGCAAGATATGAGTAGAGTAATAAAAGAAATGCTCTCAGGAAGCATCTCTCAGGAAGATACAGACAGAAGAAGGGAAGAACACAAAAAAAGGAGAGAAACATTCAATAAAGAATATAAGGAAAATATAGAATACATGAAGCAGATTCAAAGAGACTACTAGGAAATTACAAACTCCATTGAAAGTTGGCAAAATGCCTTAAAAGAAACTAAGGATAGACTATCAAAACTTGAAGACAAGTTTGCAAGGTGTGATCATGAAAGTAAAGGTCTTTTAAAAATAACAAGGAAACAGGCAGTAACAATACAAAGGCTAGAGGATGACAAGAGAATCTACAATTTAAGAATAACAAATGTGAATGAAGAAGCAGGAATACATACAGGTGAATTACAAAGGCTATTTATGGAAATAATTAAGGAAAACTTCCCAAGTATGAGAAAAGAAAGTGACATTTGGTTGTGTGAGACATACAGAACTCCAGCCACTTACAAACAAAACAGATCTACACCCAGACATATAATCAAGATACCAGAAATTCAATATAAAAACAGAATATTAAAAGCCATCAGAGAAAAGAAACAGATTACCTATAAAGGTAAGCCCATCAGGATCACGACTGACTTCTCGACGTAGACCATCAGATCAAGAAGAGCTTGGAGCGAAGTATTCCAAGCCCTGAAAGCAAATAACCTCCAGCCCAGATTGATGTACCCTGCAAAACTGTCACTAGAAATTAATTCAGAAACAAGATGCTTCCATGACAAAGAGGAACTGGAGGAGTTTGTGACAACCAATCCAACCCTACAGAGAATACTGAGGGACATTCCAGAGAGAGAGAAAAAAAATACCAGGATTTTAGGAACAGTGGCAGAAAGGCCTCAATGAACAGGGCAGGCAGTAGAATGAAGGAGAAAAGTAGATAAACAGGCAGAAAAATAGCATAGCAGAAGTGAGGCTGAGAAGGATGGCTAGAATTTCTAACATAGATGGTCTTGATGCACTATATTGTTAATAGTTCACCAAGATTTAAGACTCACATTACTCACACTACTCTGCTTAGATGTATTATATTCTGTTCCAGTCATTCTACCTGTACTGGATTTGAGGGCACAGACAGTAATCCTGAAAATAACAGGATATAGTATGGTAATCATCCTTAACTTCCTATTAATTTAATCTAAAGCTCTGTAAAACATACACAGTTTTACCGTGACTGATCATAATTGAATCTGGTTTGATAGATCGCTGTTTTGTATTGATAGATTTTACTCAAAGCTGTTATGATTGATAGTATCAAGTCTGAGAGTATAGGCAACTGCACTTAAGATGACAAGATTCACTAAAATATCCACTCTGGTTTGATTATTACCTGCCTTTGAAGTTTTATACTGTCTACAATGTTTTATTTTTACTAATATTGTTATGTACTGCTATATTCAATTATACTGGTATATTCATTTATGCCTGATGATATAGACAATTCTATTGACGATAACAAGAAACAACACAGTAATCATTGTAGATCACCTTGTACTGTGGTTTTATATGACTTTTTGGTCTCATGTTTTTATAGGAGTTTGTTTTGTTTTGTCTTGCTAAGTTTTGTTTTCCCCTCTAATACAGAAAGGATAGAAATACATGTAGAGATTCACGCATGCGTAGCTGTTTACACTCTCACTGTTTGAATATCTACTTCGTATGCTTTAATTTTGTAGCCTGAACAACTATTTCTAAGAGGACAATATATAATTTATCAACTAGTGATTTCTTATGGTTTATCTTTTTTTTGAAATTCTGTATTATCTCTACCCTTTACATGCTTTTGTTTCTCTTTAAATAAAAAAATTTTTAAAAATAAAATAAATATGTTATAATTTATGTGGCCATTCTTCTGCTGATATAGATTAGGATGGTTTCTATCTTTTTAACTTTGTAAAGAATGATTTAATACGCATTATTTCACATATGTCTTTTTACAATTGAGTAAATATTTCTATAGAATGATGTCTAAAGCAGAATTTTAATGAATTTCTCTACCACTCTTTTCCCATCATATATTCCAAAAAATGGAAGGTAGCATTGCTTATAACCAAAAAGGAATATTTTCAATCTCTTGAAATTTTTGCCAATGCATGATGTTTCATCATTTTAATTTTAATGTACTTGGTAACCAGTGAGACTATGCTTATTGGTTACTTATTTTTTCCTCTATGAACTGCTCATTTATATCTTTTATGGCCTTTATTATCTCAGTAAGGAAAACAAAAGATGAAAAGTAACACATGAATGCCTTAATAGATGTTTTAAGGAATAAACTTATGGTTGATTTTTTCTAAGATAAATTTGAAATTTTAATGTGGTTCCATTAAACAGGTTTTTAGATAGCTGTAAGGATCCCTATGGCTATTAGTTACTTCTACTTTCCCACAAGCCTCTCAGGACTGTTTGCTGAAAAGAAGCCTCAATGCCTAAGCTGCCACTCCTAAGCTGGAACCATTCAGCTACTGTTGGAAGCTGTATGCTTTTTTGCAAGCTTGAAAAAGCATGACCGAGAGTTGGTTGTGAACATGCTGCTATGATAGATCCCAGATTCTGTGGGTTATCTCCACTGAAAATTCTGCATCAGCATCCTCGGTCTATCCCTTTGAATGGTAAAATTATAAATAGATCACACAAGAAACTGCTTAAAGAATCAGAGTGATAAAAAATGAATAGCCTTCCTATAAGGAACATATTTTATGGAGAAAAGTGATTCATTATTTCATAGAATGGTTCTTTGTCCCCTATCTATACATCCTGCAGCTGTGTGGTGCTTCTGAATAAATTCTGATACTAAAGAAAACACGAAGGAATGAGAACTTGACAGTGTGCCCTGTTCATAGCACAGTAACTTTAAGACCATGCATTAACTTCAATTCCTTAATTATTGACTACACACAGACGGGGGCAGGAGGAGGCTCCAAAGCAGCTCTGGAGATGTGTGTCATAGACTGGGGTGGGGAGAGGTCTGGAGCTGGGTTATGAAACTATTGCAATAATTGATATGAGATGAAAAGCAACAAGACTTAAAGGTGGAACTATCTGAGGACAGTGTCTAAAATTCAATACCTGGAGTTGGGTTTTGAATTTAGACAAACTTGGACTGAAATATTGACTTTGGCTTTTTTTAATGGTAATAATCTGGGCAAGTAATTTTCTCCTTTAGTTTCTTTCTATTCAACGTAAAATGAAGACAGTAACACAATTGCCCATGAGAGGTGCTCAGGAGAATTAAATGAGACCGTTTAAGTGAAGAACTTTGAACATCATATAGCATAAAAAAATGGCTCAATAATTATTGACTTTTATTTTATTTTTTTAAAATGTAATAAGGTCAGATCAAGTAGTAAGGATCCAACCACGGAAAGTAGAGTTTCAACTTCGACTTTTTACCTGAAGGTCCTAAGGAAAGACCTCTGGTGCTATCTTATTTTTCCCTCCCTACCTGTTGCTTGAGTCTGCTTTTTTTTTCTCCCAATTCCTCAAGGATTTAAAACTAGAAAAGGTTAGTCCAAGGATGAAACACTGAACTCCTTGGCTTATGCCTATTTTAATCCTCCTAGACTAACGGGAAGATTGACTTCAAAAATATTTTCTTTCTCTTTTTGTAGTACAGGGATTTAACCTAGGACTTTCACAATGAGCCATATTCTAAGCCCTTTTATTTTCTATGTATTTTTTTGTTGTTGTTATTCAGATAAGCTCTCACTCTCACTAAACTGCCAATCTAGGCTCAAATTTGTTATTCTCCTGCCTCAAAGACGGTATCATGCTTGGCTTTTTTCAGACCTTCAGGTTAGTATAAAAAGGACTTTAGTAGAAAGAAGATGAAAGTGAGGGCTAGGGCTTGGGCAGGACCTTGGGCAGGAAAGTACCAGTACCAGATCTGCAAGCAGGAAGGATGAAAGAAAGCAGAGAGAAGGGAAGGATGGGTGCTTCCTCACAGCGCAGGGTACCAGTGGAGGAAGGAGAAGAGTCTAAGATGCAAGCCTATTTTCTGATTTAAATGAAATGAAGCCGTAAGAACAGGTTTATCACCATAGATTTTGCCTCTGAGAGCACTAAACTAGGAATCAAAGCAAGTTCTAATCTAGTGCACATAGCTACTATACTATAATTCTTAATACTTCTGTTCTTCATTTAACCATCCATATTTCAGGGGTGGAAAGGGGAAAGATTTCTGTCAGATCTTCACCACTTATTCATAGTGTGTTTACATAAAATAGCATCTAAGACAGCTATTAGCAACAACCAATGATTTTCTAATTAATTAATTTTATTGCTACACTTTAGATATGATGATTACATTCATCAGAGGAAGTTTGTACCTGCACATGGTATATCTTGATTCTTTTCCCCTCCATTCCCCTGCTCTCAGATGAATCTATTTTCCTCTCTTTATTTTGAAAAGCTTTATTTTCATTTTCCTTCTCCATTCATCCCCACCCCAAGTTCCACTTCCCATTTGAACATTATTTATTATATATTTTGGCCTTCATTTATACTTTCAATTTCTCATACCAGATATTTAAATATATCACATTAAAATGTGATATTAAAACATGTATTTCAAATTTATTTCACTTAAGTATGGTCTCAAGGTACATCCATTTTCCTAGAAATATCTCATTTATCCTTTTTTATAGCTTATTAATTCTCCATTGTATTAAAAAACTCCACATCTTCTTTATGCATTAATTAGTTATGGACATTTGGGCTGTATCCAAGATTTATTTACTAAAAACTGTACTGATATAAACCTGGGTGTGCATATATCACTGTGGTATGATGCTTTTAACTCTTTTGTGAAGATGCCAAGAAGGGGCATAGCTGGGTCAAACGGAACCTCTAGTTTTTATTTTTTGAGAAACCTCCACACTAATTTCCACAGTGATTTCACCAGTCTACACTCCAACCGACAGCTGAAAAAGGTTCCTCTTTTCCTACAGCTCTGCCTGCATTTGTTATTGGTTGATTTCTTGATAGTAGCTATCTTGGTTACTTTTCTCCTTTTGGGGCAAATACCCAACACTCAAAGTTAAAGGAAGAAAAGTTTATTTAGCTCATAGTTTGTAGAGTTTTCAGTCTATAATCAGCTGGCTACAAGGCAAGGTGGTACATGACAGGGGGCCAATCATTCATGGTGGCAAAAGACAGGAAAGGTGATAACCAAAAGAGAGAAAAATAAGCTTCTTTATGTCCTTTATATAGTATCCAGTCTACTAGGATTAGAATGGTGACAATCGAATCAGTGGACTGATCCAGCAAACACCCACCCTTAATGCCAGCACCTTTAATCCCAGCATTGCACTACAAATCAATTCAGCGACCTCCAAAAAAAAAAAACCTTATGACTACATGAGGTATTAGGGGTATATTTAGAAACAAACCATAACAATAGCCTTTCTTTCTGGAGTGAGGTGGAATCTCAGTGTTTTAATTTGCATCTCTCAAATGACCACGATACTGAACATTTAAAAATATATTTATTTGCTGTTTAGATTTCTTTATATGAGAATTCTGTATTCATTTCAGATGCCCATTTATGGATTGGGTCTTTAAATTTGGGGTTCTAAATTTTAATTTTTTTTGAGTTCTTTATATATTCTAGATTAGTCCATTGTCTAAGGAACAGCTAGCAAATATTTTTTCCCATACTATGGATAGTCTCTTCTGTTTGTTGGTGGTTTCTTTTGCGATGCAAAAACTTTTTAATAAAATGAGACCCCAGCTGTTGATTCTTTGTGATATCTCCCATGCATTCAGAGATTTGTTCATAAAGTTTTGCCTACATTTGTGTCTTCAAAAGTTTTACCTAGTCTCTCTTCCAGCAGATTTAGTGTTTCTGTTTTAATGTTTACCTCTCTGATCCATTTTGGTTTTAGTTTGGTGCATAGTGAGAGACATGGATCTAATTCTAGACTTCAACATGTGGAAAGCCAGTTTTTCCAGAACCATTTGTCAAGAGCCTATTTTTCTTTCTGAAGGTGGTTTGCCCTTTGTGATAAGTAAGGTGACCGAGTGTGTTTTGAGTTGTTTCTGCATCTTCTAGTCTGTTCCACTGATCCTTGGGTATGTTTTGTTGCCAGTAGCATGATTTTTTTTTTAATCACAGTAGCTCTGTAGCATAATTTTGAGTCAGGAATTATGATGCCTCTGCCTTGACTTTGAGTTATTCTTATGTCCTTGGTAATTTTCCATTGTATTCTAGCTCCAAATGAATTTTAGGAATATTTTTGATAGTTCTGTGAGGTATGTTAATAGTATTTTGATCAGAATTGCGTTAAATCTATATAACAATTTTGGGAGTGTGGTTATTTTCACTGTATTGGATCCTCCTACCCACGCAAGGGATTGCTTTCCATTTTCTGATATCCTCTTTGATCTTTTTAAGAGTACTATAGTTGTAAATGTAAAGGTCTTGCTTCCTTTGCTAGATTGATTCCTAGGTATTTCATTTTGTGGATGTTATTGTGAAAGGTGTGGATTTCCTAATTCCTCTAGCAGTGAGTTTGTTATTTGTGTACAGGAAGGCTATTGATTTTTTTGACTTTGTACCTATCTCTGCTACTGAACGTGGTTAGTAAATCTAGAAGTCTTTTGATGTAACTTTTGGGCTCTTCTATGTATAGTACCATGTCATCCACAATTAATGATAATTTAGTTTCTCCCTTGCCTAGTGTTATTCCTTTTATTTTTCTCTTGTCTACTTGCTCTAATACTTCCAGAATTATATTGAATAGAAATGTCTTGCTCCTTATTTAAGAGTGAAGGCTTTCAGTTCTTTAGTAGGATGTTGGCTATTGGTTTGTCATAGAAGGTCTATCAGACTGAGATAAAGACAATCCATGCAAATTTTCTTCAGGGTTTTTTCTTATCATGTTTGGTGTAGGATTTAGTCAAATGCTTTTTCTGCATCTATTGAGATTATCATATGATTTTTGTCCTTGTGGAATTTTTTTTTTTTGTAGTGGAAATTGAACTCAGGACCTCACACTTGCCAGGGGGTTGCTTATGCTGCTGAGCTATATAGTTGGACCCCTTTGTATGGTAAATGATCCCTGCATCCCTGTAATGAATCCTACTTGGTCATCGTGTATATTCTTCTTCATAATTTGCTGCAGTCTGTTTGCCAGTGTCTTACTGAGGATTTTTGCATTTATGTTCATTAGGGAGATTGGCCTATAATTCTCTTTTTTGGTTGGATCATTCCCTAGTTTTGGTATCAGGGTATTTGTTGCCTACAGGAATGAGTTTTGGAGTATTCCTTCACTTTCAGTTTTATTAAAGAGTTTTAGGAGTAGTGGCATCAGAGCTTCTTTAAATTTCTTATAGAAATATGCAGTGAACTCATCAGGACCTGGGCTTTTATTTGTTGGTAGGTTTTTAATTACATTTTCAATTTCATTGATTGATATTGGGTTATGCAGAAGTTTTATATTGTCTCAATTCAGTTTTGGTAATTCATATGTATCTAGGAATTTGTCTGCTTCTTCTGTTTTCTGTCTTATTTGAGGACAGGTTCTTTAAGTAAGTATCGATTATTTTCTGGATTTCTGCAAGACATGTGATTGCACTCTTTTCATACTTAATTGCACAAATTTGAGTCTTTTCTATCCTTTTTCCCCAAAAGATTAGCTACAGTTTGTCAATTTTATTTGATCTTTTAAAGAATCACTTCTTTGATTCTTTTTTTTTTTTTTTTTTTTTTTTTTTTTTTTTTTTTTTTTTTTTTTTTTTTTTTTTTTTTTTTTTTTTTTGGTGCTGGGGACCAAACTCATGACCTTGCGTTTGCCAGGTAGGCACTTAAGCCACTGAGCTAAATCCCTGGCCCTGATTCTTTGATTCTTTGTATTATTTTTGTAGTCTTAGTTGCATTATTTCTGCTCTGATCCTTAGAATTTCTTTCTTCACATGAGCTTTGGGCTTCTCTTGCTCTTTTTTTTTTTCTATAAGTTTGAAGTTCAACAATAGGTTGTTTATTTGAGTTTAATCTTATTTTTTTCCTCATGTAGGGATACAGTACTATAAATTTTCCTCTTAGTATTGATTTCATGGTTTCCTATAAGTTCTGGTATGTTGCATTGGCATTATCATTTAAGTGTAGAAATGACCTAATTTCTTCTTTGATTACATCTGTGACCCATGGGTTGTTCAGGAGCATGTTATTTAATTTTCATATCTTATGCAGTTTTTATGGTTTCTTTTTCCATTGACTTACAATTTTATTGCACTATGGTCTGATAATAGGCATGGAATAATTTCAATTCTTTCACATTTACTTAAGATTTTCAATGAGCCAGTATGTGGTCTATTTTGGAAAACATCCATGTACAATTGAGAAGGATGTGTATTTTGATATTGTGGGGTGAAATACCCTATCAATGTTGACTAGTCCTTTTGTTCACAGGTCTAATTCAGTTCTGATATTTCTTTCTTGATTTTTCCTGTAGGTGGTCTATCTATTTGTGACAGAATTATCAAGGTCCCCTGGTATAATTGTGTTAGTGCTTATTTGATGTTTTATGTCTGTTACTATTTGTTTTGTATAGTTTTGTGTGCCAGTATTTGTTGCATATATATTTATGATTGTTATCGTTTCCTTTTGAAATTTTTTCTTAACAAGTATGTAGTGACTTTCTTTATCTCTCTTGATCATTATTGGCTCAAAGTTCATTTTGCCAGAAAATAGAATAGTCATCCCTGCTTTTTTCCAGATCCCTATCAAATGAAGTACTGTTTTCCATCCTTTGAGTTGCAGTCTATGAACTTTGTTTTTAGTTAAATGTGCTTCTTTTATGTAGAATATTATTGTATCTTGTTTCTTGATCCATTCTGTCACTGTGTTTCTTTTGATTCATATAGTGAGACCATTTACATTGACGGTCATAATTGAGATATACATATATATATTCACACACATCTTTATCATATGATTTTTCTGTCATTGGTCCCCTGTATTCAACCTCTTTTTAACTGATTTCTTTGCCTGGTGGATTCTTTATATCAGTGTTCTTTGAATTGTAGTCTTCCTGATCTCTTTCTAGAATATTCTTCAGGACATTTTGGAGCACTGGTTTGATGGTTACAAATTTCTTCAGTTGTTTTTTGTCATGGAAGTATCTTATTTCTCCTTCAATTTTGATAAATAGTTTTGTGGGACATATCAATCTGGATGTTGTTCTTTTAATGCTTAAAATACAGTACTCCAAGTTCTCCTTGAATTAAGGGTTTGTGTTGAAAAGTGTATTGTGATTCTGATGGGCTTTCCTTTATCATTTGTTTCTTTGCTCTTGAAGCTTTTAATGTTCTGTTCTTGAGGTGAATTTCTGAAATATGGACTATTATATGCCTTGGGGTAGATTTTTTAACTCATGCCTCACTGAAGTTCTATATACCTCACTTACCTGTATATCACATTCATTTTCCATCTTTGGGGAGTTTTCTGCCATTACTTCTGTGAACAGTTTTTTTTTGTGTCATTTGTGTTTTCTCCTGCTTTTTTGTTAACTCTGATCAATCTTATGTTATTCATTGCATCATCCTGCAGCATCTCTGAGTTCTGAAGTTTCATAGAAAAGTGACTGTGGCCCTTGAAGGCACATACTATCTTTTCCTGGAATGCCAATTTTACTAGACACTTTACTTAAGAACATTTGATATTAAACAAACATGTATCACTGGAATTTTAGGTTCTTCAGCTTGAAGTAGAAACAATGCCATTAAAAAGTAGAACTCCAGAACATGACAACTCTGAGACTCTTGAACCTTCCATTTCATCAGAATATCCAGGCCTTTCTAGTAATCCTCAGATTTTTATGGGCGCCAATGGTTTCTAGTGAGTCTAGAAGGTTAGTCGTGACTGCTCTTACCTTTTACTAGTTGATCCAGCTCTCCTGTATCCTACAGAGGATGGAGGACAACACAAACATAGTCACACAGCATGAATATCCAAGAATATGGCCATTTCACTACCACTGCTGCTGGTTCAACCCTAGAATAGATGCTTTGTGTGCATACTGTCATCTGAACCATCTTCTCATTCATTTGTACTCTATGTTTGCCCTGTTTGCTCTGATTCCTTCATTTCCTTTATAATCAGGAGTATACAATTCCCTTCTGTGGTGATTCTTGAGAAATGCTAAGGTTTTTCTTTAAGTCTTGGGCCTTTTACCTTGTTCTCTCCCAGGCAGGTCTTGTATCTCTTTCACACAATGTCCCCTTTGGTCATGGACAATTTCCCTTCTATGATCCAAGTTTATCTACAAAAACTGGCATGCACTCCTTTACTAACTTACAGTACAAATAGATATTGATGAATTTTACAAATAGGTATAATTGTGGCTTTTCAAACAAGTTGTGTTCTGCTTCCTTTCTCTGATTAAGAGGAAGTCTAGGGCTTACTCGTTTAATGGGGATTAGTGCTTTCTCCAAACACTGAACAAAAATAAATAAATAAATACATAGAAAAACTTAGTCTCCCAGCACCATTAGTTTGGACACTGCTACACACTCTTGGCGGTGTTTGTCTAGGTCTAGGGATTTTCTTGCTAGCATAAGGTAAATCTTTGGTCTTCATGTTTACTACAATCTGAGTTTATGCTTCTAAGATCAGCTATTGCTCCCCTAATAGATGAATTGGGACAAACATCAAGCCTTAGCCAAATGTGTTGCTAAAGCCAACCTTTTCTAACAAATGTCTAGGTCCTATCTGCTTTCCTTTTTGCTAATGGTGAGTTATTCCTGGGTAATGGGCCTTTGTACCTTTCTCAAGAGGCAAACTATTGTTAGATTTTCCTACATCCAACAAGGGCTTCCAAAAATGTAATTTTGAACTTCAAAACCAGAAAAGGCTCATTACTTTTCTCCTGAAAACTTTTAAACTCTTTTTTTTTAATTGGTTGACTTCCCTAACAAAGTTTTGCATATCAAGGGATATTTTAGTGCCAGAGAAAGTTTATTAAACATCTGCTACCACAGATCCCAGGAGAAATGTGCCAGTTTACTTTAGGTTTGCTTGTCTGAGGTAGCTTTGAGTTCTGAGCACAGCTGATCTCTGAGTCAGAAAGCAAACTTTTACTTTATTCAGTACCTGGCTGTGAACTTCATCCCCTTGTGTGATAGACACTGAGGTGGTGAGAACAACCATTCCACCATGCTCCCTCAGGATAAAAATCTCACAATTACCTCTCTTATTCCTAAAATTTGAATTAATCTGTTGGCTTTGGTTACTTGACTACACATAGATGAATTGTAATGTAAAATTTATGTTATTTTTAAATATATCAGATGCCATAAATATTTTAAGCTTAAAGCAAACAGTTATGGGCTGAACATTAAAACTTCTGACATTTATTTGTATTTTAGAGGAAAAACAGAACTATCCAAGTGAGGCTAAAGACTTTTTTGGATTGTAGGTCCTATATTAAACCTTAAGAAACACTTTCAGACTAGAGTTTTAATTTTTTTCACAATAATAAAAGCCTATACTGTTATTTAACTGTAAAAGTGGTTAGTGTAGTCTTACTAGTATGTATGCACAATACTGTCAGACTTCAGATGGCAGTAAAACTGAAACAAATTTAATGAACTGAACCTTGAAATGTTCCTATCATGATACTAACATACAAAATGTTTTTTTTTCAAAATATAATAGCTAAACCTAATGGTGACAATTGATATGGTACTGCATAAATTTATCTATTGCATAGACAATAGATAAATTTTAAAAGGATACCATCCATGCTGAATAACTTATTAAAAAGTAAGGTTTTATTCTGAATAGTTTTACTCTCAATTGATGAGTAGGAGCATTGACTTACCCAAAGTGACAAAGGGAGCAGATTTGGGAAGAAAATTTGCCTCTTATACCACAGTTGTCAGCCCTAGAAATCGTTTAGGACCTGATTCATACCCTAGTGGCTCATAGATTAACCTTGTTGATTGGCATATTTAACTTGCACAATGTTGTAAATATCTTGAAAATATTGCCAATGTTTTCTAAATTGTGAGATCAAAAATAAAAATTCTGAGTTCCTGAAAAAGAGAATTAGCAGCTACTCTATGTGGTGTGAGACTCCATCAGGACCACCACAGGATTGCGGAAGATGCCACCTCTGTGAATTCTAAGTAAATAATGGTCCCTAGAATTACACAACACTCTGGTCTTTACCTCACTGTCAGCATGAATCATTCATTTATAGTACCTGGGTCAGGCCAGCAATATTGAAGAATTTTATATACCTTAAAAAGAATACTATTTTTCCTTTTCCCTATGGAAATTATCAATATATACATGGAACTCATCCAGGAGAACACACAAAAAAGTGATATGAACATGTATCTGAAATAGTGAAATACCACAGATATGAGAACCTCTGGCAGGCAGAGGATGATGACCAGAAAGACTCAAACAAAAGCAGGACCAGAAGTAAGCAGGAAGATGTATTAGCTGCATTTTTCACAATAGGCAGGTGACAAATTACCACAGTTGTCTAGCAGAAAATAGTATTTCAGTTACAATAAACTAGCTGAGTTCCAGAAAATTTGTCTCTGTAGAAAGGGAATAAACAATAAGACTAGGTTAAAGGGGAAATCTCAATTCCAAGACATCAGGAAAGTCTTTCTTTTTAGAGGTTAGGAACTGAGGAAGAGATGTTTAGTTGCTAGTATTGCCATACATGCTAAAAATGCTGTGTGCGTACCTATTGCTGTCATACCTACATGGCTCCCACTGCTGGCCACCTTGACCTTTTCTAACCATGCACATTGTTATGAGTGTGAATGCCCCGGAAGGGTGCTGTAGTTCCTGTCACCACTGTTTCCCCAAGATGTTCCGGTTAACAGACAAATGCACCATCCCATCTCCAATAATTGTACTACCAATGCCATGGGTTTTGCTAGTAAAAAGCCAAGACTAACAGTATCTGAGAAATCCTCCCTCTTCTGATAGGAGCCACCACTCCAGTAGTACAAATTTCCATACAGAGGACACTCCCCCCCATACACTGAACTATTATAGTACACCTACTCTCGGATGGCCCATGGAGACAGTGGATCTCTCTGACTCTGCCATTGTACCCAAACTCATTCTTTCTGACTCTCTGATTCTGTACCCAAACTCATTAATTTTGACAAAAAAAAAAAAAGCTATGTGGAGACTATATTATGTTCCTCCAGCAACTATGGGCCATAAACAAACACCCCAAGATGTCTTCAGGAAAAAGCTATTTACTAAAATGGTCACTGCATAAAAATGGTAGAGATATTTAATCCACCAGATTTACACATCAACATGAGAACACAAGAAATATGAAAAATCCGTGTAATGTTAAATCTCCAGACGATCACAACTTTCTAGTAACACATTCCAAAGAAATCAAAATTAATGAAATTAAATAATTCAAAAGAATAATTAATTAAAAATTCATCACACCAGAGAGAAGACTCCTAGACCCGGCCACAGCCATGGTGGAACCCAGGAGGCTGCACAAAGAAGCAATTCACCCGCCCTCTTGGTAAGTGCCTTCCTCCAGCGTGAGCTAGGAAAAGACCCATTAGTGTCTCCTGTGACCCTACCAGTGCGTGGGCTTGGAATCCAACATCCCAACCACCACCCCCTGTATGCAATATAGCAAATGGGGGGGGTGGTGTCCTCTGTCTTCTCTTTGAAAGCAAGTGTTGTTTTCAGTTTTGTTTCATTATGCTTTACTCTATTCAGTATATGCTTTACTCTATTCAATATTCTCTTTTGATTGATTTTATAATGTTCTGTCTTTGGTTTGATTTTGCTCTACCTAATTGACTAGACAACTACTGTGAAGATGAGATATACTATGGTACCTATTACTGTTATCCTGGTAACCTGCTGTGAATTTCTGTACCAAATTCACTGCACTGTCTCAATTGGCTTTGTTCTGTTTTGTTCTGTTGTATTTCTACTACCTTCAAAAAAAACATAAAAATTCACCAGGATCCAAAAGAATACAGATAAATAGCAAATTCAGGTCAATTCAGCAAGACTATAGTGAGTATAAATATATATGCCCCTCAAGTCAAAGCATCTAATTTTATAGAACAAACACTGTTAGGCTAAAGAGAGGGATAAGTCCCAATACAAGAAGGGGATTTTAATCACCCACCTTGATCAGTGGATAGATTTTTTTTTTTTTTTTACCGGTACCAGGGATCAAACTCACAACCACGTGCTTGCAAGGCAGGTGCTTATGCCACTGACCATAAATCCCCATCCAGTGAACAGATTTTTAAAAAATGAACAAAAAGCATGAATTAAACTGTATTAGAGAACAAACGGACACACTAAATATTTACAAAACACTCCATCCAGTAGATAGAGAACACACATTCTGCTCTGCAACACAGATAGTCTTCTCAAGAATAAGCCACATATTAAGTCACCAAACAAGTTTTGCAAATTTAAAAAATGGATATCACATCTTGTACCTTTTCTGATCACAACGGAATATAATTATAAAACAACAGGAGAAACTAGAAATTATAAAAATATATGGAGACTGAACAGCAGAGTTTTGAATGAATAGTGAATCATTGAAGAGGTCAGAAAGGAAATATAAAAAGTCTCTGCCACAAATAAAAATGGAAACTTGTGTGATGCAACAAAAGCAGTTCTAAGAGGGAATTTCATCACACAGTGACTATGTAAAATATAGAATGTTACAAATAAGAACCTAAAAGTGCATCTTTAGTACTTAGAAAAGCAAAAACAAACTCCCAAATGAGTAAAAAGGATAGAAATAACCAAAATAATAGCAAAAAAAAAAAAAGAAAAAGAAACTAAAAAGGATGCAAAAGATCAATGTCAGAATAGAGCTGGTTCTTTGAAAAGAGATACAAAATTGACACATCTTACATTGGCTAAATCAAGGAGGAAAGCAGGAAGAACCAAATAAAGAAAATCATTGCAACTGATACCACCACGGAGACACAAAGATTACTAGTTATTTTGAGAAACTACATACAACAAACTGGAAAATCTAGGAGGAATGCATGAACTGCTGAAAATCTCCCCTACCCAAACTGAAGAAATAGGATCATCTGAGAAAGCCATTAACAAGAATTGAGATCAAAGCAATAATTAAAAATATGAAAGAAATGCCTGACACCAGATGGCTTCACTGATAAATTTTATCACTTTTTTTTAAGTGCTGGTGCTTGAACTTTAGGCCTCTTCACTGATCTGCATCCCCAGGCCTTTTCTTAAATTCAACTTTTTAATTTTCATTTTTAAACGAGGTCTAGCTAAGTTGCTATGTTGTCCAAACTGGGCTCAAATTTGGAATCCTCCTGCCTCAGCCTCCCAAAGTGCTGGAATAATAGGTATGAGTCACCATGACCAGCTAGAATTTTATCACTTTTAAAGACAGAATGGCAATTCTTCCCCAACTATTCCAAAAAGTGAACAAGAAGGAAACCTTCCAAACTCATTCTATGAGGACAGCTTTATCATTACCAACCTGACAAAGAAATAACAAAAGCAGACCAATGTTCCTAATGGACACACACACACACACACAAATCTTCAAAAAACTACTTGCAAATCAAATTCAGAGATACATCAGATAGATCATACATATTATCAAGACAGTTTCACTCCAGAAATGCAAGGATGGTTTGACATGTACAAATTAATAAGTTTTTGTGGCACTGGGAATTAAATACAGATCCTTTGCACTGAACTATATCCCTATCCCTTGTTATTATTACTTATGTTTTTACTGTGAGACAACAGCTCATTAAGTTTCTTGTGCTGGGTTCAAACTTGCGATCCTTCTGCCTCAGCCTCTCAGACTGCTGAATGTGTGTCACAATGTCTGGTTTGCAAGACAATGAATGTAATTCTTCATGTTAACAGAATGAAGGTTAAAAATAATATGATTATCTCAATTATTGTGGTAAAAGTATTTGATAAAATTCTATAGCTTTCCATAAAAGTTCTTAACAAATTAGGTGTAGGACTTGTACATCAACATAGAAAAGGCTGTGGATGACAAGCTCACAATTAACATAATACTGAATAGGGATAAGCTTCTGAAATCAGGAACAAGACAAGGATATCCACACTCACTATTCTTACTCAATAGTACTAGAATGTCTAGCCAGAGCAATTAGGCAAAAAAAAAAAAAAAAGTGTGAAAATAAGAAGGGAAAAAGTCAGTCACCCTATTTGCAGATGCTATGATTCTATACATAGAAAACCTAAACTCCACCCAAACTCAAAACAGGTAAATCAGTTTAGCAAAGCAGCAGAATACAGAAAAACCTGAAAATCATACAAAAACCAATACCTTTCCTAGACACCAATAATGAATCTGTTGTGAAAATATTATAAGCAACCACATTAGCTTAAAAAACACTGGGAATAAACTTAACCACAGGAATGAAAGACCTCTACAAATGACAAAGCACTGATGAAAAAGTCAAGAAGATGCTGAAAAAAGATATTAATGTATTGGAAAAACTAATCTTGTTAAAATGTCTGTGCTATCCAAAGCAATGTACAGATTGAAAGCAATACCACCAAAGTACCAATGTGATTCTTCACAGAAACTGAAATACCAATTCTAAAATTCCTATGGAAGCACAAAAGACCCCTAAGAAACAAAGCAGTCTTCAGCAAAAAGAAGAAAGCTGGAGGCATTACAACCCCTGAGTAACCTGGTGAGTAAAACAACAAGATATTGATGCAACAACACACAAAGACCAGTGGAATAGGATAAAAATCCCAGAAAGAAATCCATGCATAACAGTCAACTTATTCTTAAGCAAGCTGCCCAAAAGCATACATTGGAGAAAGGACAGCCTAATGATATTACACTAAGAAAACCGGACACCCTCCTGCAGACACTGCAATTTGACTCTTATCCTTCCACCTTTTAAAAATCAACACCAAATGGACCTGAAACTCTTGAAACCAACATAAGAAAACAAAAGAAAACAGTTCAAAACATTGCTGCAGGCAATGACTTTCTGCATAGGATCCCAAAAGTATAAGAAATAAAATTAAAATTGGGATTATATCAAATTAAAAAGCCTCTACACAAGCAAAGGAAACAAGTAACAATGAAGAACTACATATATTCTGGCAACATATTTGCCAGAATTTCATCTGACAGAGGATTAATATCTGTAATATATAAAAAAACTCAAAAAAACCTAACTAAACAAATCAAGTACAGTGGTGCCTTGGTTCACGAACTTGATTCTTCCCATGATTCTGGATGCAGACCAATATGTACCAGAACCAAATCAAATTCAATGGCTGGCTTTGGTGTTGACCTTATGGGGAAATTAGATTCACATCAAGTCCAGTTCAGTTTGCAACCAGAATCATGGAGAGAATGGAGTTCATGAACCGAGGTACACTGTAATCAAATTTGAAAAAGGAGCAAATGATCCGAGTACACATTTCTCAAAAGAAGAAATACAAATGACCAATAAATACATTTTAAATGCTTAATATCATTAGCCATTAGGGGATGCAAATGAAAACCACAATAAATATTATCTTACCCCAGTCAAAGTAGCCATTATGAAAAATAACAACAATAAATACTGATGGGAATGTGCAGAAAAAGGATCACTTATACCCTGCTGGTGGGAATGTAAATTAGTATAGCCACGAAGAACAGTATGAAGTTCCCTCAAAAACTAAAAATACAACCACCATATGTTTCAGTTATCCCACTCTTGGATATAAGGAAGTGAAATCAGCATACCAAAGAGATAGCTGCATGTTTATGTCTATTGTAGCAGTATTCACAGCAGCTAAGACATGAAATCAGCCTAGGTGCCCATCAATAAAGAGATGAACAGATAAATAAAATGTGGGGTATATAAGCAATGAGGTATGAGCCATAAAGGAAAATGAAGTGCTACCATTTGCAGCAAAGTTGTTGGAGGATATTGTGCCATCTAAAATGACGCAGACTCAGAAAGACAAGCATGGTCTGTTTTCTTAATATGTGGAAACTTTAAAAAGTCAACCTAAAAAAAGTTATTACTAGTAAATGCAAAGTGTGATGGTTAATATAATCACCAATCTGGCTGAATGAAAGGCCTATATCTTTTGCCTTCTTCCTTTCTGTCTGCTTCCCTGCTGTCATGAAGTGAGCATTTTTCTCCATCATGCCCTCCCACCATGATGTTTATTCAACTGAAACCTACAGTCATGTAGGTTTCATGTGGGCTGAAACCTCTGAGACCGTGAGCTAAACAAACCATTTCTTCCTTGAAGTTATATATGTCAGACATTTTGTCCCATCAAAAAGAAAGCTGACTGCTATCACTTGGTTGGATATGATCAATGTATCCTGTTTGCATGCACTGAAATATCACACTGCATTATATACATATATACATATATAATTAATATATATAAATAGCAATAGTGTATATACATGAACAAATTTAAACTTCTAAAAGAAAACAACTGCCAAAAATTGCTATGTGTATACCAGACTGAGGAAATCTGGTCCTGAGGCTCCAAATAGAAATTTTGAATTCATTAATTACATGTCTGATTAGGAATAGGATTGATCAAATCCAATAGTAAGAGTTACACACATGTATGCACAAAGCATAACATGGATGGTGCTTAGGTATATCTAGCCATCAGAGTTAGACTGATAAGAGATGAAGGATCTACCAATCTATTACAGTTAAATTAAAGTGTTAACGACTTCAAATGCCCTGAAATGAATTGTTAGGGAATAATATCCAACAGTCTCCAATTTAATTCAGAATATTTAGTGTCTTCTTACCAATAACACATTTTTTTCATGTTCAAATTGAGTTAGTCTTTCTAGTACAGAGATGTAGGTTGAGGGATTTCATGGATCTTTGCAATTCATGGCAAATCACATTTTCTTCCATATTAGGCAAATAAGAATGGGATCCAGATACTATCGTGTCTGCACTGTGCTGCAGTGGGAATTATGGAGATAGAGCCAGGGCCACATAAATGTAGCCAGAAGACAGAGCAACTTCGCTGGCAGCTGAGAAAGCTATCTTCCCGGGGTGAGGGGACAGTACAACCTGAGCTATAGCACCTCCACCTCGCATATTTCCTAAAGATTCAGCCAATCACCAGTTGCATAAGTCAATGATTATTTCTTTGTCACAGTCATTTCTTAAAATATGATACTGCAGAAATCATACGACAAACTAGAATAAACAGCCTTAGATGAACCAGATCTTGAAACTTGATTTAACTATAAAAATGGGTCAGAGATTGAAGAAACAGCTCTAACTTCTATCTATTCTAATTGGTTATTCAAGTACAATTTTATAAGACAATGATGGCAACTACAGTTGCTCTCACTTGATACCAGCCACACTGTAAATAACCACTAGACCCACGTAACTGATCTGCACAGCCTTGACTCCACATTACCTCCTTGAACTGTTTTCTGGATTGGCGAAGATTTGTCCTGGAGGTATACTTGCATAACAACGACATTATTATTTTTTATTTTTGGTTCATAATCATTATCCCACGAATGAAGCAAAAAGTAGGACAGCACACTTTCACATTGTCCTAGGAGGAAACTGCTGAACAGAGTCACCCAAGGAAATTTAGGGGAGCGCATTTTGTCTAGGTTTATGACAATACATGTTACATGTTAACTTGTAGATATTTTTAGTAAAAATGCAAATGATTTCTGTCCAGTTTAAAAGTTAGCATCAAGAATTGTGGTTTACTGTCTTGTATGATGTTAAGAAAATTTATATCTATTAGCAAGTCCATTTCAACATCCTTTTGAATGACAGGCTATGTGGATATTCACTTTCAAATTGTCTATTTTTAACCAACCTTATCATATCACTGATTCTCTTATAGCTAGATTAAATAAAATGGTTTAACATGTTCATTCTGTATTTAAATGTGAGTGATGTTGTTAAATATTGAAAAATTATAACAAATAAGCTGGGAGCACAGCCTTTGTTGCTGCTATTGGGATCAAACAGCTTCTGCAGAGCTTGCAGTTCTGCTAAATACTTCTGAAACAGCCCTGGATTCTCCTGCAGCTCCAAAGTGGCAGTTGCTGCTGCTGGATGCACCACTAGAAGCAGGAAAAAAGAGTTTTCTCATCTTCCCACTTTCCAAACCCTTAAACAGAACCACTATAGCCTCCTCTTGCATAACGCAAATGGAAGTAGGTTGGCAAGAGAGTCTGGAAAATGAAGTTTGTAGGCTACTTGATAACTATTAGAAAGAGGATAAAAATGAAGCAATGGAGCTAAAAACTCAAAGGCAAACAGTTACACAAAGAGCAAAGGCAGATTACAATGGGCACTAAAATAGCCCTTAATTTATCTAGAAGGTACATAGAATTATAAATTCCATTTTATAGGAAATTCAGGCACAGAGAGGTTGAATAATTTGCCCAAGATCATACAGCTGTTAGGTGGCTGTAGTGAGATTTAGAAGTGGGCCTCATTTTAAATATTGCTTGAAGGGTTTGTTAGATTGTTTACCCATTGTGTGATAGTGCCTCTCCTACATATGGGTAACATGAAGGAGTAGGAGTGCAGAAAGCAGGAAAAACTGGAGAGAATAAACAGAGCTGATGGGATCCATTTGGACCCCTGAACAAGCAGATGAAAATGTGTAGTCACTCAAGCGTCCCCATCCATCAGTCTTAAATTCCAATTCCAAATATTTTCCCCTTTCATTCTCTTCATTTAGAATGAAGAGAATGAAAGGGGAAAATAAGATATAAGACAAGTTACCAGTTAGAGATTTAGGCAGAGGTAAACAAGCCAAGAACTCTTTACTACCTGAGCACCGGATCAAATTTAGGAAGCTGCAAAATTGGGTTACAAGGTGTAGGTAAGTAGTTGGAATCTGTATTGGGTATTCTGGGAGATATTATACAGTAAGACCATATGCTTCTTCTGTCTCTTCCCCTCCCAATGTCCTTTTATTCTTGCTGACATCATTTTGCAGTGAATAAGGACAAGATAAGATCAGATGAATGGCTTCTCAAAAGAATGGAACTGAAACCTGGATCATCTCTTGCCCGTCTTCTAACAGAGAGGGCCTAAGAGAGATTAAGCTTTAATTAAAATGAGGGGAATGGCTACATAGCCATTTTTTGTTTGAATCTGGAATAGAATGTTGCTTATCAATGAGATCATGCCATTTGTGATCATTCGCTCATCTGCTGAGTACCTTAAAAACATAAATTAGCCACAGACTTAAATCCTGGAAACACAAATTTTAAGCAACTTCATTCCTTACCTTCAAAATCAAATGTGTGAAGAAAACTATATACTGCATAATGTAAAGCAGAATTAAGTAAAGTAAACAAGTAAAGAGTTGTGGGACAAAAAATAATAATGTCTGAAATTTACACCAAGGGAAAGAAGGATCTTGGAAGAGCTTTGTGATTCTTAAATTAAAGGATGATCATATGATTTATTTACGTGAACTTTCTAGCTATTTTTAAACTTCATAAAATCCTACAGATACTAGTAAATGTGGTGATACCTCCTCTAGCTACTGCTAATGCTTTTAAAATTTATATTTCTTGTTCAACACCTAACACACACAGGCACCCATGTTTGTGTGTGAGTTTAAAGTGGCTGCATGTACTCAAAGCACAGATCACAGAGTGGGCTGGAGAGGGGATGGACAGATGCTTTGTGCTTTTTGTTCATATTTTCTTATTTTGACTGATATTTTAGGACAACTGTGACATACCTGTATAATAAATTACCCTTTATAAACAATATGTCCCCCTTTCTTAAATCAGTGTGATTCTGACAGCCTGAGTATTGGCGGCAGGGCATGTTGGCAGACATATGTGGTTTTGGAGCAAAGGGTTATAGGACTTGAGCTAATTGTGTAATGCTTGAGTACTAAAGGATCCTTTGGATAAAAGCAATATAAAGCCAGACTTAAACCATCTTAAATGTAAAGGGAATTTATCCAAAGTCCAGGGGTGATGTCTTATTCTGACATGGTTAAATCCAGGTACTAGAACTCTAACACCAGAAATAGTTCTTTCTCTTGTTATATTTGTCTTATTTGAGTATAATTTTCAAACATGAAAGTGGCCACCATAGTTTTAAGCCAATATCTGATTAGGCTAGAAACCCCAGAAGAAAAAAAGCGTTTTGGTTACCCCACTACCACCACCAATTCTAGCAAAAGTCCCAGCACCAGTTATCTTCTGCCTGGGTTTCAGTCATGCAGCCACCTTAAAGAACAGGAATGTGAGGGCTATGTGGTCCAGATCTGCCTCATTTTCTCAACCCTGGAGCATCTTCCCTAAGAATGAGAAAGGAGAAAATGTCTAAGGGAAATGCTCAAGGTTGTTATCTGAATGGGAAAGATTATAAGCAGGAAAACATAACTGAAAAGTCATGCTAAGGGACTCACATGTGAGGCTCAGGGGCATGAAATAATTTTCAAGTCCTTAGCATGAATGAGAAACACAAGAGTCCACTTCAATGATATGCAACTGTGGTGTGGGAAATGGAAGGCTCCCTGCATGCGTGACAAAGAATTACCTCAGAAAGCACATAAGGTAATAAGTTATCATAAGGAAATGCTACAAGATTGTTTCTAAAAGAATCCAATGAAATTTCACATGGTAAGGAACGGGCATATAGTTCCATAGGGCCTAATTTCTTCCCCACAAGATGCTGTAGTATTGAGAGAGCATTAAGAAATTTTCTCTCCTGTGTATGGAGATGATTCAAGACTTGTCATTTGAAAATATCTTCTTTTTTTTCTTTCAATTGATCACAATGTGCTCTGTTTTCCTAAAAACAGCAGTTTATCTTCCCAGAATTTTGTTACTTTCCAGCTCCATCTCCTGCATATTCCTCCTCCTCCCCCAACCTTTTATTGTTTCACCGTTATTTTTATTATATCATGCAGGCATTTGCTGAGTGAGTGTGCATTCCTGTTTATCATCTGTCCTGTTTGGCTGATTTTGAGTTCATGTCTCTATCGTCTTGTTTTCAGATTTGAGTGACTTTCTTCTCTCTTTTTTAACATTCAATTTGGCATTGGAGGCAGGTTTGTTATAGGGGCTAATAACTGTGAGACTCCTAAGGAATTTCTCAAAAGTGGCTATTACAGAAACATGTTTGAAAGTTTCAAAAAAGTAACTGTGGGAAAGAATCTGAGCTCTCCCACGGTCTCCTCCGCCACCAGTGTCACATCATCAGATACTGATCGTGGTTCTTTAAGAGTTGGATCTGTTTAATATTCACTATGCTACTCATACATTTTATAATTCATCAAATATCCACTTCCTAAATTAATTATAGAGAAATAACAATACTATGCTCACAGTTTCTCATTCTTTATTGTCATAGTTTTATTTCAGATACCTGTCATGTGACAGAATGAAATGAAATTATGATATGATTCCATGAATTCACATTAAAATCTGGGTACACTTTGTTTCTCACTGAATATTTCAACAGCTTCTTACCACTCCTAAAGTGTTACTGCATTTTCAAAATGTATCATAGGATGTTTACTGGAGTATCATAAATAGGTAGGAATAAAATAAATTTGTCAAAATAAATAAATTTTGCATTGTGAAAGTGTCAATTACTTTTTTAGTCATATTCCCATATGAAGTATTGTAAAATAATATGTAGTAAAGTAACTTGACATTAATTATAGATGACTAGTGGATACAAATTAGTATTTTATGTGCTGTTGTACTTTGACATCAGTTCTGCTTTCAGCTTTGCTTTTATCCAGTGGTTAGCTTTGGACACTGACTTCTCTATGTCTCATTTTTCCTTTTCAAAAAGAAAATGTGGCTACTGTTATTTGCTTAGCTTGTATAGCAGGCTGTTATTCACAGAAATATAAGAAGATTTTACTAGTTATAAGCTACATGTAACTTTAAATTATAAAGTATATACAGCTATATGCTATGGTTTGAGTTCAAACCACAAGCTCATTATGAGCAGTGACAAAATCTGTTTTGCTCATCACAGTGCCTGACATAAGAGACTCTCAATAAATATTTGTAAGTGAAAAACTTACTATCCCTGGTGTGCTCAACCTTTTTCTATGTGTAGAATTGTGTTCCCTAAAAATCTACATTGAATCCCTTACTCCTGGCACTTCAAAATGTGACTTAATTTGGAGATAGTCTTTGTACTAGACAAAATCAAATTAAGATAGAATCAAACTGGATTGTGGAGGGCCCCAATCCAAAAAACTGTGCTTCATCAGGAAGAAGGAAATTTGGATCTAGGGAGAAATGGAGAAAGCCATGTGAAGATAAGAGAAGACACTGGGCAACTATCTATGAGCCAAAGAATCCCAAGGAGTCCAAGCAGCTCCCAGCCAGAAGAACCGTCAATGAAGGATCCTCCTTTAGAGTCTTACAAAGAGCCTAGTCCTGTTAACATCTCCATGTCAGACTTTCAGCCTCCCGCACTGTGAGAGAATAATTTATGCTGTTTTAAATCATCCATTTGTTGCATTTTGTTATGGCAACCCTAAGATGCTGTTAACAGCCAGGATCCCAAACAATAGGGCACATGTCTGCGATGCTGTAGGAGACCCCTGTTTGATCTCAGTATTTGTATTTAGAAGTTATATTTTGAGATAATTTAATTACTTTGGCTTAAAATAAATAGAAAAGGTGACTGATAAAACGTGCTTCTTTATTTTCATAAAAGAACACAACACCTGTTAAGTACCATTAGCACTGGTACTTAACAGGTTGAGTACCATTAGCACTGGTACCTGCCTCAGACAATATAATTTTAAGCCTTCATTAGTATCTAAATTGTGTTTTCTACCAAACTGATTCTCAAAATATGGTACTTAAATAAAAATAGACCTGTACCATTATGCACTTCTTGACAGAGAAATGGTCAAGCATTGCACAAGTCATGTTTTCAAGTATTAACCCTTTCTGAATATAAATTATTATCAACCATAGGCTATATTCTGGCTACAGTCTGTCATTTGCACAATTCAGTTAACAACTGCTTGCCAGAGAGTTTAGACTTGTGCCAGTGAACCATGTTGTAATTTTATCCAAAACTTTTAGTAACCATACAAAAACCTGAAGACTAGAATTACCTTCTCTGAGAGACATTACTTTTGGTCCATAGATTTTTGTGAAGCAATTTGACTAACATGTTTATATGGTCAAGATTATTGAGTCACAAGTAATAGCATTTGACATCCTATAATTCTTATATCAAAATTTTGCTGTCTCCATTGAGATACAACCTTTCTCCTTTTATCAGTCATAAAATATGTCCCTGTGATTTAGATGCGTGCTTAAAAGGTACTTGCAACTTTTCAATTCAGCCTTTGAAATAGGAGCACACCCTTTACATTAAAAAATCCTCAATTCAAAATTTTCTCTTTGCAAGGGCACTTTTGAATTATACAAATTTAAAAAGTTCTCCATAGGTTCATCATAGAACAGAATTTATAGAAACTTCTATCTGGGTATACAATTAAAATTCAAGGGCATTTCAAATATGCCAAGATTTGTCATGAATTATGCATTGTTTTAGATTTCTATAATCTCCTTACTTTCTTTGAAATATGTGTTCTAAATCTTTTCTTGATTCTTCTGGTCTGTGATATAACATTTTTTTATTTGAATTATTTTTGCATCCTATTTTTTTTCCAAGGAGTAAACAACATATGATTATCTGCCAAAATTAGAATTAAGATTTCTGAAAATCTCAAAATGCCTTAAATTGTACAAAGTTCTTTTTCTTTATGTAATGTGGGTGCCAATATTGTGAATGACATTTTTTTATTTTGCACAGGATTGTCATGAGTATGTTCAAACATATTAAGTTTCATTTTACATGATTCTTTTGCTAAGAAACACATTCATTATTTCAACATCTGGGTGACCCACATAAACCCTTCCATAGATAATAAGCATACAGTTATATTTTTGTCACAATAAACACCAAATAATGGAAAGGCTTTTAATTTTTTTCCTATTGTCTTACTCACTTTCTCATTGTTGAGATACAGCACTTGACACCCACAACTTAAAAAATGAGAGGTTTATTTGACCTCACAGATTCACAAGTCTCAGTCCTTGTATGGTCTGCTGCTCCAAGCCAGAAACAACATGGTGGAAGGGGCTGGCGGAGGAAAACAGCTCACATCATGGTGGCCAGGAAGCAGGGACAGAAAGGAGGAGCCATGGGGGAGACACCCCCGTGAACCCACTTTTCCTAGCCAGGACCCAACTCCTAACTGCATTCCAAATAACAATCCCATGATCAAATCACCTTCCAAACACATGAGATTTGGGGGGAAATTTTAGAACTCAACCATAAAACCTGTTAAGTTGGAACCATCTGTTTACCTACGCCACAAATGCTAAGCAGTCCATTTGTGCAAAATATACCCATAACTTGATAAGTCAGGTAGAATGTGAGGAATACTTTACAACTTGTTAATATATGAGTGTTATTTTATCATTTAAAGAAATACTGCCTTAATAATATTTTCTGTAATTACATCCAAAGAAATACTTGCAACATCCAAATTTATACAAGGGAATTGTTAGAAAAAAATGTGCCTGTCTTGGAAAGTATTTAAACATGTCCAATGTAGTAAACCTTATATTTCATTCTATCCAATCATTATTTTAATAGGTGAACTTCTGACTCACTCTGTTTATGAAATAATATCAGTAGATCAAATACATTAAAGACATTTTGATTAAACCATTATTCTGTCTGAAAAAGATAATATTGCTAATTAATTTTTTTAAATAATAAGAATTTTGAAAACTGGATTTTTAAAATATTATAGATTTAGATATAGAATAAAACTTCAAGTGATTTGATCATAAGAGTAATAATGAGAATTACTATGCAAATATATTTTTATGAGACAGATTTTTTTTGCTTTTAAAATTTTTTTCTGTTACATATTTTTTGTCTTTAAACTACCTCTGTTTCACCAATTCTTTTGCTTTCTTATAAAACTATTTATCCAAAACTCTAACTGTTTAAAGGTAAAAAAGGCAGGTTAAACCACAGTAAAAGTTTATCTCATTTCTTTCCTAAGTATGAACAACACTTACAAGTATATAACTTCCAGCAGCAGGTAAAGGAATATCCTCCTTCATCTCTACGTCTTCCTTCTCTGTCAGCCTACGTCACAATCTGACATACTTCAGTGTTCCTTTTGCCTTTCTTCCTCATTTTGACATTTTCTTGCCTTTTAGATAAAGATTCCCAGACTTAGAGAGGTTTATATAACTGGCCTAAAATCACAAAACTAGTAAGTGTTTACATCATTCTGTCTGGCACCCAAGTCCTTAATCTTTTTACTATTTCAAAAACTTCTCCAGCAAGAGCGACTTCATGCGCACTTGTGTGTCAGTTGCTAAAAATAAGTACATTAAAGAAGTACTTCTCAAGCTTTAATGTACATGCAAATGAGTCCAGATTCCAAGAAAGAAGTTTGAGGGCTTGGGGTTCTGTATTTTTAATGGGTTCCCAGGCTTTGCCAGGGGTTGCTGTCTTTTCATTAGAAAGCTGGATGTTGTTTGTAGATCTACTATGAATTTCATCCACTGATTTTCTTACAAACACTGTAGTTCTTAGTACATTACTTTATTCCTTAAATATTTTTAAATAGGATCAGAATGAAGCTAATGTTTTGGATGTACTGTTATAGTGAACCAAATGAGACTGAAATAAGAATGAATGTTCAGGATTATTGGTTAATCTGCCAGTTTTTTTGCAGTGGGGCTGCCAGAGTCATAATTAACAAAATAAATCAGTTGAGTATAATCTACAGGTGATTATGCAAAGGATGTGTTGTGGACCTTGCAGGTACTTTTGCATCTGTATTTACTGCAGCTTCTTTTGATAGTTTTATCAATGTGTAAACAGGTTACAAGGAATAGAATAAGCAACTCTGAAGGTTATGGAAACCATGCTTTCAGAGAGGAGCAAAAATGAAAGTAGAAAAAGGGCTATCTCAAAGACCAAGGGTGGAAAAAACAAATTTAAGAAACAAGTAAGTCTAAATCAGTCGTGACTTTGCCTCTCATCCTGAGCATCTGATTTGGGCAAATCGCTGTTTTTCATGGAACTTGGTTTTCTTGTCAGCAAACATCTACCCTACAGTGCTGCTGTTAAGAGTAACAGAATACTGAGTGTAAAAGGGCCTGATACACAGTAGGCAAACTTCCAACTGATTTATTTTTTGCTGTTTCTGCCTGATGGTGATATCCTGTGTTTTTATTCACAGACCTTGAGTTTTCTCATTTTTTTCTTTCCTTTCCCTTTCATATGTTTTCTGTCTGGTTATCCTCAGTGTCAACTAGTATTAATGGATGGAGAAAGACTCTCTGCTGGTATCTGGGTCACTCAACACCAAACACCACAATTACATTTGCACACACATTATGATCCTGTGGATCATAAATATTTTACCAATTAATGCAACAGGGACTGGCCTTACCCCTGCAGTCGTTAAATTAAGTCTGCTTGGTTTGGTCAGAAAGCATTTCGTGACATTCTTGTGCAAAAATAAATTTTGCATGTGTTTATAATGCAGAGAGAAGTCAGGATCTGTAAATGCAGAGCAATAAAAATTCTGCACATAATGAATTCTATCATTTTTAAAGTAGATCTTTGATGAATTTTGGTTAGTCTTTGACATTTAAATCTATAGACCTACTTAGAATAACAAGATTTCTCAGCATTGACCTCCTCCTCCTCCTGAGAACTGAAGGGAGACCTTCAGAGCTACTTTGGACACTGTTTTCACTTGTAACCAACGAGGATGAAAGGAGTGATGGAGGAAGGAAGCTAAGTCTAGGGTCATGGTATCCTCAGCTGCATATCCAGGGTTTTTGAATTTTTCTATTCAGGGTCTATAGAGAAAATAAACAAGATATTTTTCAGCTTCTAGATTAAGGGGTATGGACTAGAACAGCCTTTCTGGGGAGATCTGTCCAGCTTGATTGTCCAGCATTAGGGCTCTCCAGAGCTTATTGTCTATGAATAAAACAAGTGCTTTCAGGTACCCAGTAACTTAGGAAACAAAATGTCACTAAAAAAATTACTCACCTCAAATTCATTTATTATTCTTTAATATAATGAATATAAATTCTCTATTCTCTACCTTCTTCAACTCCATGTTTATCTAGCTTAGATTTTACATCTTAGTAGAACAATGGCTTCCTTGTGACTCTCCTCTCCAAGTGCACCTCCCCTCAAAAATCTACACTATGTGCATGACTGAGACAGACTCCATCTTGTCCCCATCTGGGCAGATTTACATGGTTTACTTGTCTCAGCTAAGACTTTGATATTGTCCAGAAATCTCTATTTCTAAAAAGCTTGATCTGCTTTCCATAGTAACCACCAGTTTGTACCTTCTCTAGTGTCTGGTTTCTCCTTGCCTTCTCCATCATTGCCATTTCCTGCTAATGCTATTGTATATGACAACTTAAATAAAAGAGAAATTATCAGAAATTCCTTTGTGCTTGGTGTCCAAACCTGCAGTGTACCTTTTGTATCTCATTGTACCAGATGGTTCCTATTGTGGGTTGAATTTGGTACCCCTGAGACACATGTATTGATGAGTATGTCCTATGCCTTGGTATATGACTTAGAATATAACCATACTTAGGTATCAGACCTTTAAAATGATAACTAAAGTAAAATTAGATTATATGAATGGACTCATCCAATATTTGGTGACAAAAGAGGATAAAGATAACACATAGAAAGACAGTGAGAAGGTGGTCACCTGCAAGACAAGAAGAGAGGGCTTAGACGAGACTAAATATACTAACATTTAGCTGTGAGAAAATAAAATTCTATTTTTAAAGACATTTAATCTGTTGCATTCTGTTAGAGAAGTCCTAGAAAACTAATAGTCTCATTGAAGAGCTAAGGAAAAAGACACTCCAATCTAAATTTAGCATTGTTTTTGCATTTAGAATGTCCTGCATTTTCTCCATGGTGTTTATCACAGTTGGTAATGATATATTTAGTTGTTTATTGTCTGGCATCCTTGATAGATTTTGAAATGAGAGAAGGGAGTATAAAGTGGTAGGATCAAAGAGTGACAAGGTGTCTATGCACAGCTAGAATACCTTCATTCTTATGATATGGGTAATTGTCATTTTAATAGTGTTTTATCAACTGTTATGCAAAACCAGAATTTTTCAATGCAAATTCCTACCCTTTTGTACACTAAAGTTTACCCCTAAGCTTCTTTTACCTAGAAATCATAAAGCTGATTGTAATTGGGGCATGTTTATGATTCATTGCTGTATTCCTACTACCAATCCTATTGCAGGTATGTAACATTTTATCAGTAATTTTTTTGGAAGGAAAGAAAGAGGACAGAAAAGAAAGAAGGAAGAAAATAAAGAAGGAAGGAATAAAGTAAAAGTATTTCAAGTATGAAGAAACAAATTACCTGTCATAGAGTTCCCTATAATATATCTGCTTATGAGGTGAGTAGATAACTTTTGATTTGGTATTTTTAACTTGGGGTTTCTAATTACATTACTGGAGTCACAGCACATCTATCAATTTCTTGTAATAATGAAATAAGTAAGGGACCTGGCAGTTTGTTAGGTAACTGATTTTCCTAGTTATTTCTGTTGCTTTTACCTCTTGATATATTGGAGTTTTTTGTTTGTTTGTTTTTTAGCAATGTGATGGTCAATTTTATGTGTCAACTTTGACAGCGTTATGAGTTACCCAAATATTTGGTGAAATATTATTCAGTGTGACTGTTACATTGTTTCTAGATATGATTCAGATTTGAGCTGGATTTATTTCTGGAGTATTTAATGCTATTTCATTGGCACATGTGTCTGTTTTTATGTCAAATTTATGCTGTTTTTTTACATCATAGCTCTATAGTATATTTTAAAACAAGGTAATGTGACGACTCCAACCTTGCTCTTTTTGCTCAAGATTGCTTAATCTTTTCTGGGTATTTTTGTTCCCTCACACAGTTGTTTTTTCTAGCTCTGTTATGAGCATTTAATGTTATTTTGATCAGCATTATATTGAATTTGTAAATTTTTGCTTTTGTGTGGACATTCAGTACTATTATTCTTTTCCATGAACATGGGAGGTCTTTCTAAATTATAGTGTCTTCTTTTATTTCTTTCTTCAGTGTTTCATAATTCTTATTGTAGAACTTTTCCACTTTATTAATTAAGTTTATTTCTGATTATTTTGTTTTATAATTTTTGTTAAAGATGCATTTCAATTTCTTAATTTATTCCTAAATGTTTTAATTTCTTTATGGCTTTAATTTCTTATGGCTAATGTAAGTGGGATTGCTTTCATGTTTTTTTTTCAGTAAACCAAAAATTAATGTATAAAAAAAGCTGCTAATTTTTGTAGCTGATTTTGTTTCTTACTGCTTTACTAAATTTATCACTTTAGTAGTCTTTTGTTAGGGATTTTAATTTTTTTCTATGTATAGAATCATATCATCTGCAAATGGGAATAACTTCAATTCTTCCTTTCTTATTTTGTGCCTTTTATTTACCTATCTTTCATAATCACTTTGGCTAAAACTTTCAGTACAATACTGAATAAAAACTAAAATAAACATTCTTGCATTGCTTCTGATCTTACAAGAAAATGCTTTCAATATTTCTCCATTTAATACAATGTAGGCTATGGGTTTTGTCATATGTATCCTTTTCAATGTTGAGACATAATCTTCCTATTCTTAATTTGTTCAAGGCTTTTATCATGAGTGAATGTTGAACTTTATCTAACGTTTTTCTATATCTACTGGGATCATATGATTTTTATCTTTCATCCTGTTGATGAGATGCATTGTTTATTGTTTGTATTTTTTTTACATTTTTATTTTATTTAAAAAAAGAAAAACAGAAAAAAAGATAAAAATCATACAGAATTTCAAAAAAGAAAAAAAAGTAGGGAATTAACACTAGTTAAAATATTACACAACTAGTTGTTATGTATGTTGGTAATCATATATAAATTTATGTATGTATATGTGCGCAAGATAGAGAACTATACTACTAATCTTAGTTCATCAAAAAGGACAGTTCGTGCTGTCATTGTTTGATCACTTTTATGTCTAGATTTTGTAACCTGCATTGTGTTTTTTGATTTGAATATATTATATTGGTATGATTCTCTACACAAACAGGACAAATACATAATATGTACGTATATATGTATGTATAATTATATAAGATTTATTAGACTGGCTTACACTGGCTTACAGGATTGGAGGCTGGATGGTTCCACAATGGCTATCTGCACTGGATCCAATAGCTCCTCAATTTAAGAAACTGAAAGCCTTAGAACAAGAGAGACAAATGATGAAAGCCGGTCCAAGGCTGAATGCCTGGAAGCTCCCTGGAGAGTTTCTGGTGTGAATATATATAAAAAGCCGAGGAAGCTGAAGTCTGATTTCCATGGAAAGTGACAGGAAAAAAAGCACCAACTCACCACTTAACCATAATCAAGTTTGCAAGAACTGGTTGGTTTCTTCCTTCTGCTTTTTTCCTTCAGGGCTGCAAGCCTATTGGAAAATGCCACCCATTTTCAGGCAAGTGTTCTCATCTCATTTTGCTGGCCCATGTTCCAAACATATCTGGGAATACTCTCACAGACACACCTAGGAATCCACTCTCACTCACCTCAGAGGCATCGTTTAATCTGATCAATCTGATAATCAAGGTTAACTG
>PVLA01011703.1:0-50735 GCA_004027455.1 Hydrochoerus hydrochaeris
TAGAACCCTGTGCTGCAACTCCATCCTTGCTTCCCACCTGCCAGTGTGACCTGAGGAACCTGCTTAACCTCTCCACATTTCTTCCCCTTTCTCCACTTTTATGACTACCATTTGTTAATCAAAAATGATCCCAGTGTCACATTCTGCACAGCTCTCAAAGTTCCCAGGAGGAAAGGGGATGAAAGAATGGAGAAATAAAGATAAGAGACAATATACAGAAAGCTGAGGTCAGGTGGAGCCCTCCCTCTGCATAGGAGGCAAAGAACTGCTCAACCATTGCAATGCATGTGTTCATGTGTTTATCATGGGGCACCCCTTTGCTTAAGAACTTGCCTCTCGTGCCTCATGTTCTAGGGGCTGAAATACCTGTTTGCCTGGGGCACTCCATGTCCTCAGGGCACCCAATGGGTGCTTTGTGCTCTCAGCTCCATGCATATGAACTATCTATCTATCACCAGCCCAACCACTCCTGACATCTCCGCTTTTCTGTGTTTGCAGTTGCAATCAGTGGGTGTTTCCTAGAAGTTGGAGGAGCTGTGTTTGGAGGACTCTGCTGAGAACTTTTTCCTCATGGTCACACTTTTCTGATACATCTTTAAAACCAAGTCAAGGGAGATATGTGTTCATCAAAAAGAGTTTCTTGCTTTCTATCAAGGTCAGAGTACTTGAAAGCATGTACAGCACCTCTTAGTACTTCTGTAAGTGTCAGTTATCTGGATGGAGGAGTCATGTCGATTGCTTGATCAAATTGCCTTCTGTGATAGCTTCAGAGATTTTTCTCTCATGGTGTCTCTCCATAGGAATGCTATACACCACTGACCGACCACTCTCCTCTGTGTTGGCACAAACTCCTTGGTCAGAAAGAACACTAGAGTCTCACTGAATTATAAGATGTCCCAGCAGAGGTTATCTCGTACCTTGGGTCCTCATTGACCTCCAAGGCCTAGGGCCAAAATTTTGGCTACCCTCTTAGCCCATGTATCCTTCTAAAGCTTTGGTCTTCAACCCTCAGTTTTTGAACATGCAGAAGAGATCATGATATTACATTGTAATAGGTGCGTTGAGGTTCATATCATACAAAATAGAACAGTTATTTTCTATCAAATATGGATGTCTTAGTATTAAACTGCTACAGAATATTAACAAGTAGCAGTCACATATTTTACACAGAAATTTAAAAATCAAAACCAAACATCAGGTTGCATTACTCCATCACAATGACACCTTGTAATACACTTAAATTTTCATGTTGACATAGTATAACATTTTTAGTCACTCATCTCTAGCACAGGAGAAGCCTTTTTTACCTAACTTGCTGTGCTTTAACAGGGTGTCACCACATAAATTTTGTTAATGGCAGATGTCTGAATCTGCAAGAAAAATCTATCACTTACCAGTCCTTATTCCATGCTTTGGAAGACCTGCACATCTGCAGGCAAGAATACACAAAATATACATTCAATATGGCTTTGTTCTGTCTTGTTTTGTTGGATTTCGTGCTGTTAGATGATAGGGGCCGCTATTTTGAATATTTTATGGTAATCATGGTTTCCTATTTTACTGCTTTGAAGTCTTATAATGCTTTCATTCATTGATTTGATTGGTTTTGATTTTCTTATGTGTGATGTTATCAACAGTTACTTTGAATAAAACAAGACATTATGGCAGCCATTGCTGATTTACTACCATCTTGTTTTGAAGTCCTACCCTGCTTTTGTACTTCTGTTTTGATTGGTTCTATCCTGTTGTGTTTTATTTGATTTTATTATGTGTGATGGTATAAACAAAATTTTTAAGGAAAATGAGGTATAAGATTAGCCATTGTTCGTTAACTGTTATTTGGTTTTGAAATCCTATAAAGCTTTCACTCCCTTGAATGATTGTATATTATTTTTGTTATGTTTGATATTATTGTGAGTGAAGTTATGCTCGACTGTTTTGGAGAAAAGAGACATTATGGTAGCTACTGTGAATATACGTTTGTCTAGCTGTGAAGTGCTGTGTTGCTTGCAGTGTTCTGTTCTAATTTGTTTGTTTTGTTCTCCTTTGTTTTATTCTCTGTAAAATAAAAAAAAACTTTAAAATTTAAAAAATCAAAATAGAGGGACAGTTTGATTTTATATTACAATAAAATTTTATTGATATTTAATAAAAAAAACTAAAGTCAAGTGAAACTCTAGAAAAACAAAGGGCAACACTTCCAGCTGAGGGAGAGAGACTTGTGGCATTGCAGTCCTGCAAAGTGAGGTTATGTGAATTGTCCTGTAGCCCAATGATAGGCTATAAGAGAGCAGAGAGAGGGGACTCCGGTCATCCTGGGCAGTCTCTGCCTGTCCAGCTCTAGTCCACACCGCCAGAGATCCACTGCTGCTCCTTTCCATCGGTGCTGCTGTGGAAACACATGTGGCCCTAGAGGTGGCAGGAGAGGGACAGAACAGAAAATTCCTGTGAGACCGCCCTTCCCTGTGCCTTTGCCCAGCCACAGCAGCCCACTTCCTGCCAGAGAAGCCCCAGGCATTGCCCCACAGCAAGACCCCACCTAACTCTTGTCCATCCCTATTGGTGGTCCTATACTCTTCCTTTGCTCCTGGAACCTCTTCCTGGTGGCACCAGCATGACCTCTGCTGCACACTCACCACCCCCAGTCACCAACCCCAGTACTCACCTCTGGGATGGGATCCCACTGAGCAGACTCTGAGTCAGGTTGGGCCGAGAGCCTGCACACTTGCAGGATGATGTCCCAGTCTGGCAGGTTCCGAAGTGCATAGGACACAAGCTGCTTTAGGTGGGCCATGTCTGATGAGTTTCTCTACTAGTAACTGGCTACATGTATTAGGATTTGGTCACTACTAATTTTAGTGCTATTGTTTTGGTTAGTAGCCATGTCATATATTATTTTCATCACTAAGCACATTGTGAAGGAAATTTTATTGGAGTGTGAGGATATGTAATGTTAGGATTAGGGACCTAACCCTAACCACTAACAAAAACTGTAATGTAAACCTGAATCATATTATATCAGATTGGTAATTTGGTACAAGTCTATCATGTGACATAAGTAGAAAATTTGAAGAGGAAAAAGAAATTCTGAAGTAATATGTGCCAATTGTCAGCCAGAAAAAGACAAAATCAAGTAAGCATTCATGATAAAAACAATCAAAGTGACACATAATAGCATGGAGCAGGCAGTCAGTGCAGCCCTAAATGGTTCCCCTTGCCTCAGTGATCCAATAACTGATGCTCATATCATTAAGTCAGCATCCTCCCGTGTACACACGTATTAAAACATCACACTGTATACCTTACACATACACAATTTTTATTTTTTAATTGTGCTTTACTGAAGCTGAAGAGCAAGATAAACTCAGTATGTTCAAGGCTATTAGGAAATACCTGACCAATTTAGAAGATATCTAGTCAATACAATTAAAAGAACAAAGTGTATCTCAGAACTATGAAAAACTCAGATATTGGGAACTCACACAGTAAAGGTTTTATTGCTCTTGGACTTTACATTGTGGTGGATACATAGTCTATTTTGACTGGTAATTTCCTTTAAAGACAAGATGAACTTCTCTTGCCATTAGCTATTGTTCCTTTTGCCAATTCAGAATTAACATAGACATCATTGTTTAAACTGGTTCATCTCTGACTGTACCTGCCCTGAGATAGGACACAGTCTTGAAGTTCACTTGCATGGTATGGATAAAAAAGACCTTCAGGTAAGAACAAGATACTGTGCAGCTGAAAATAAAGGGCAGTTCTGATTTTTACGCTTCCTTTCCCTATCCCCCACCTAGAGTTTGCATTTGGTTTAATAATTAATACTGCAATTTGTACAATGTATGTTGATGCAAATAACACCAATATTATCTTCATTGTAATTATTCTCATTTAGTAAGAATTCAGATGTCACTGTGTATTTATTGTCACACTTTAAAGACATTAAGAATTTAAGAAAGTCCATATCCCTCATAATCATGCATAACCTAACCTGCCAGTGTAGTATTCAGTGCTCCCAGTTTGAGGTTCTACCTCCTGACAAGCTTCATAAAAGGGAAGAAATAAAACTAACTTGCATTATATACAAGATGTCAGTTCTATAAATGTCAGAAAGGAAAGCAAAATGAACAGTTGGAGCATATGGCAGTGAGTGAGTTGACAGCCCGAAGAAACTAGCTCGGCATGAACAACAAGGAACATCTTGAAATGTTCAAGACATATGTGTTTAGGATGAAGACTGAAGTGTTTCATAATAAAAGCAGGACAAAGCAAACCATGAGTGCTGAATAAAGTTTTAATTAAAAATAAGTTTTTAGCCTTCCATGTGAATGTACAATATGCTTCACAGATGGATTTTATATTTAAGTTTTATTCAAACCCAAAAAAGTAAGTGAGGCAAATAAAGCTTGTGAAAATGGCATTAAGGCTGGAACTGTGTATAAACAAAGGAGGGTTCTGGGACAAACAAACAGGGAAGGGAGAACCACTCTTTTGTCGTTTATTTCCTGTGTGTACTTTGCAGAGTAGATCATGCAACTTACAGTGGTGCAGACATGTTTCTTTCCCGTTTAAATATTTTATAGGCATGCACAATTAGGAAACCAACTAAATATTTAACAATGGAGAAGTGGTTAGATGACTTCATGTAAATCAATTCTAATCAGTAAGTACATTTTATGCTCCATTTTAGAAAAATGAATGGATATGTATATTAAAATCATAGGATACATACTTTGTAAAATAAAACCTTCTAATTTAGTGAAACTGCATGCAATTCTGCAGTAGAATATAAAAGAATATCACCGATTTATCTCAGCATTCTTACTTTTATATATCCACTTCTCTGAATCTTCTGTATTTTATGCAGCACTACTTTTTAAAATCAGAAAATAACATCTGAAAAATGCAATTAAAATTGAACTATTTATCTAGAAAAATTACTGCAAAACAGTAATCATTCTAAGTTCCTCAGAACTTTTTAAAAATAAAACTTGAATGTATAAGAAATGGTAACCCTTATCTATATAACTTCATGCAAGGTAGGAAAATTTCATTTAAAACCCACTGGCTTTATGGAAACAATAAATGATGTCTTTCCATCTAGCAAATGAAAGTGTAATGACAATGCTTTTGAGTGCACACAGTGACAATGGTCTACCTTTTTTTGTGCATATGAAAAAATGTTTAAATCACATATAAAAAGCTTTCTAAGGCTCTTTTCAATGCATTTAAACAGCATGGGTTTTACGCTGGAAAATCTGGCAATGAGTTCCATATTTGAATGTTTATTTTTAAAAGTTCAGCTGAGGTTTTAGGGTTCTTTTGTGTGTGTGATATTTAAAAACTGGTAAAAAGTCAGGAACATCGTTTCTCTCAAGGTTTTCGGAAGCTCATTTTTGAAGGTTCATGGCCAGTGCTCCCTGATAGACTCCCTCACAGGAAATTCCAGCTCTGGGCGAGTGTTACAATGTGCACCCCCAGGAGTATTGCACTAACCCTTATTTCTGTGAATTTATGTCACTCCTTGATTTTTTTTCCCTTAAATACTCTTCTGTTTTCCTACCCATTTCAATTCAACTTAGGCTTCAGACAGAATTCTGTCTCTCCTCCCATACTTACAAATCATCTGCGGAGAAACTACCTTAGTTTTCTCTATCATTATAGCTCATATTGCTCACTGACTCCTCAGCAAATACAAATTCCTTTGTGACACATCTCACTATAGTCTTTTCAAATATTTATGTCATCTGCCAAACTTGATTGGGAGTTCTGTGAGAATATTTAAGAACTCAGCATTTTTTAAATGTCATTCAGAGTAGTCAGTACGCATGCCCAGTAAATATGCTCAAACCAGAAAAAGGACTGGAGAAACACAGACTACAAAACTCTGACCCTGGGCCTTGATGTGAACTTTGAGATATCAGATACATCTGCTTAATAATACTATGAAAATGCAATGGCTTTATTTGAACACCCAAAGGCTTTTTGGGAAGAGGATAAAATTTAAATTCTATAATAAGGCACCCAAAGAAGGGCCTTGATGGGATTTAGACATACACTTAACTTAATCTTGGATCCTAATTTCCCCATTTACCTTCATACTTAACACTCTAACTACACCACACTTCTCACAGTTGTTCCCTGTGGGTTTTCTCTCTTCTGATAACATCATCCTTTAAGATGGAGATGGAAGGCTGATTGCTTCTCTATTAAGAAAGTGGCTACTCTGTCATTTATTATCCTGAAGTATCCTCTTAAGAATCTTTCATAGGTTTGCTTATATTGCATATATCCATTAGATGCTTGATTTTGTATAACTGCTTGTGATGTGTTGATGATAAGTTGAGATATATCTTTTTATTTTATATTTTTCGAGTGATATTCATATCTCTACTTCATAGAAGGTGCTCAAAATTTGCATAAAAATGCATAAATAAATAACTTTGCTAACTGCTTAGATGAAAAGGAAATGTATATAATTAATGAAAAATGTAAATCAAAGGTTAATGGTTATTCTCCTTGGAATTCAAGGCATTATGTTCCTATTTATCTAAAAAATATTTAAAACCATCTTGATGATAAAGACATTAACACATGAAAATATTTTAATGAGAAAAAAAATCAGAAAAAAATCCCATATGCTCCTTACACAAACCGGAGTTTGACCTGTGGTTTTCAAACCTGAGAAAACATTATAGTTACCTACAGACCTCTTAATATAGATCTTAGAAGTACTTCATCAAGGTCTTCAGAGGTTGAGATTTTTAACATGTTTCCTTCGTGGTTGTACAAGACCCGTCAGAGTTTGGAATCACTAACATTGTGCATAAATAGCCAAAGGCCTCCCAGCCTTAAACCTGGATATTATAGTGTCATACACACTTCACTAATGAGTACTAGGTACACCTTAGAAGTTCTAGATCTTCATCTTATCTCTAGGAAAAATTCTTTCCAAATTATGACAACTTTGTATCACTTGTGGCAAAGAGATTATTGGAATCTTTTAAGTCCCACAGACTCTTCACTTACAGACCTTTCTAGAAGAACTGGTAACAAGTTATACACTGACTGGTTTAATTTCCCTCCCTGTTCAGTGTAGCAGAGGTGGGTTAATAAGTAGAAGAATTGGCCAACAGAAACAGAGTAGAAACATAAAAAGGAAGTGTCTCGAGTTACATACAAACAAAAAATGTTCTGAATTTTAAAAAGCTTCCTCAAATATAGAAATGAATGTCATTGATAATCAAGTATACACCTTAAAATTTAACATTAAATCCAATGCCTAAATTAAACATTAACATTAACATAATAAACACAATAAACATTAACAATAATTAAACAATAACATTAACATAGTAAACATTAACATTAAATCCAATGCCTAAATTAAACTACCTTCAAAATAAAAAAAATAAAACAAAGTAAAAAAAAAGTAAATAAACAACAAAACAGATCAGTAAGGTATTGAGTAAGCTGACATGATATAACTAAACAGATAATGGACTTAAAAAGCAAAAGGAGGAAAAGGAAGTGCTCTAAAGGATATAACTGTATGTATATTTAAGTGTGTAGGATTGATAACCATTTTGCTAAGTTTTTGTTGGATCATTGAACAGAACTGTTTGCAGCCTCACTGTTTGAATGTCCACTTTGTATGCTTTAATTTTGTAACTTGAACAACTATATCTAAGAAGACAACATGTAATTTATCAACTAGTGGTTTCTTACTGTTTATTTTTTTGAACTTCTGTATTGTTCCTACCCTTTTTTCTGTTTTGCCTTTTTTTCTCTTTAAATAAAATTTTTAAAAATTAGAAAAAAGAAAATTAAGCTATTATAAAGTTCTATGGTGTATTTATGATGAAACACTAAAATCTGGATTTAAATTCTAGTTCAGTCACTTACAATCCCTCTGTGTAATCTACAAGAGACACAGTACAAACATGGGGCTTCTTATTTGTATAAAATATAAATTATAATGCCTGATTTATTTAATTTCATAAACATGTTATGGAAGGATATGAAATATGTAAAATGCTTGAAAATGATGAGTTATATAAGCCATTATGTATTATTAAAGTTAAGCAGACATAGTCGTTCCAAGGCTTTAAATGTTTGGTAGATAAATATTCAATAAAGTCAAATGTTCTTATTCTTCCATGTTCCCAACATAAGCACTAAAAATACTTCCTAACTCAAAAGTGGCACCTTTGCTCTTGTTCAACAAAAACAATTCTCCTCTGACTTTCAGTGGACTTTATTTTGACTGTTTTGTTTAGGATTGTCAATAAAAACTTCTCCAAATTATGCAGCCTCTATGCCAAAACACATTTGTTGTGCAACACAGTTTAGGAAAATATGACAACCACTGCTTAGCTATAAAAGGGAAGAATACAGCATAAAATTTTCTATCCTTTAGGAAAATTCAAAGTATATTTAACATGCCCTTGTTATGTAGTAGATTACCTTTCAACATCATTTTCTATTAAAAACAGAATTAATAAAAATAAGAGAAAAAAAGCTGTAATATGTATATGGAACCACTCCCCAAGATGACTGTAAACTCTATGAACTGCAAACATGTACTAGTAAACTAAAATTATATTACAAAATAAGAGAAAAAGAAGCTATACTCTTTCACAAAGTAAATATTTTATGAGTTCAATAGATTGTCAGCAAAAAACAAAAACAATAATAAATATAACAGTTTTTACCATGTTTTGGGCATTGTTTTAAATACTTAATAGTTGTTAACTAATTTAATCATAACACTGTCTCTATGGGTTTGGTAATGTATTTATGTTACAGATGTGCACACACACACAACACACACACACGGAGAGAGATGGAGAGAGAGAGACAGAGACAGATAGAGAGAGACAGAGAAATATTAGACAATTTGTCTCAGGTCACAGACTTGAGTGGTTGAACCAGGATTTGAATTTGGCAGAGTGATTCCAGAGGGTATATATATATGTATATATATATAAACAGCTACTTTTGTGGGCAGTGACTATTTCATATACAGTAAGATATAATAGCTAAAATACAATATTTACATGTTATTCAGCAATCTCCAAAAGTGTTTTAATATCTCATATATTTCTTAGGTTAAAAATCTGTGAAGGGTAAAATCTGTAATTTAATTTTTAAATTTAGTACTTTTGAGAAATTTACACCTGTAAACCCAAAATAGGTACATTCTTTAAATTTTATTTTAAAGATGAACTAGAATAAAACCAATTTAAATTTTATTTTAAAGATAAAACAGAATAAAACCAATCAAAACAAACCAGTGTAAGAGATACAGGACTTCAAAACATTACAAAATCAACAATAGTTACCATAAGGCCTTCTGATGTCTTCAAAATAGCTGCAGATAACTTTGGATATGGCAAAAATCAAACAGAAAAGAATAGAATGAATAAAGACAAAACAATGAGTGCAATAGAAGAGTTAAAAACAAGTGAATAGTAAATCCAAAATTGCTACCATAATATATATCTTGCTATCTTTGAAATAGCTGCTCTTCTGTCAGATTTGACATAATCAAAAAAAAAAAAGAAAGAAAGAAAGAAAGAAAGAAAGAAAGAAAGAAAGAAAGAAAGAAAAAAAAATACCCAACCAACCAAAACAATGGAAATTATATTGGACTTCAAAACAAGACCATAGGGAATCAAAAATGGCTGCAACCCTCAGGAGATCCCCCCTAGATGCTACACTGGTATTGCTATCCTCTGAATCTATGATTAGACCACTAGCCCTAGCCCTACAATGTTAGTGAAACACCAAAGCACCATTGGCATCCAATTACAACTCACCTTACTATGGGGGTAGAGGTGTCAGGGGATGTGAGGGGATTGGTACTTCTTGTTTGCCAGCCAGTGTGCCAGAAGGGACTGGGGTCTGGCTGATTCAGTTTGGTGGCAGCCAGCGCATGGCACTGGATCCCAGACTGGGCTTGCCTCATGGTGTGGCCTTCTTCTCTCTACCCCTAGTCTGCAAATGGCACTGACTCATGGGGAGAGGCTGGGGTCTGGCTGATCCAGTCCAGTGGGGCAGCTCATGCATGGTGCTGGTTAAATGGATACATTCTTAAAAGATATAATCTTTAATCTTTTTATAACATTATGAGAAAGATGATTGTTACATTGTGTTTATTAAAACTTCCTAAGGGCCATGGAAATGTTCACCTAGTTGAGACAACCTATGGCCACTTTTATAGAACTAAAGTGATTGTCTAACTTTTACCTCCAACATCTTCCAAATCTGAAAAATATTACTTTCATAAAAATGTTCTGTGCCAAATTTGAAATAAAAGGGCAAACTAAACTTTCTAGGATTGTTTGAGCAATCCTCAAAATAAAGACTTTTATTTTAAAAATAATACCTTGATTAATATAATGTATAATATTTGAATGGATAATAATTAGACAAAATTAATGTGTTTAGTTTCATTTATAAAATCCACATAGAAACTAACAAAGTTACAAAGTACTTAAGTTTAACAGAATTTTAAAAGAACAAAAATAATAATGTTAAACTGTTCATGCCTGTGTGGATTGTGCGCAAAATAATGAAATTATTAACCAGAAAGAACTAAATCATTTTTAATAATTTACTGTTTATCAGATACAATGCTAAACACCACATTTTTCACCTTATATATTCTTCACAGTAACTATCCCAAGTATATATCACTCCTATTTCATGGCTAATGAAATTGAGATTCTAGATTTCCAAGTACCAACCCACAGTACAGAATTCAAACCCAGATGTATGTTGCTCTTCCATTATATTGTTCAATCTACATAAATAGTAAATTCAAGTGATACTGAACAACCTAAATGGTCTGGTCTCATATCAAGATAAATTCAAATATTTTTTCTACATTTTTTTCACACAGCTCACATAATTTTTTGCTCCAGTCAGATCCTTAAGGGCCTTCAAAGAACTCTCTTTACTGGTTTGGTGCTCTAGTACTGATAGCTACACTTTTATGGAGCACTATGCATTGTGCATTGACTCTTTAAATAATCACAACTCTATGAAAATATCTTTCATTTTATTAGGGGGAAATTTATTTATAAAGGTTAATAACACAGAGGTGACAAACTCAGAGGAGGAAACCTGGAACGTATTCGATATATTGCTCTTAGGCCAATTGGAGGCCTTCACAAACTACAACTTCCTTTCCCTGGATCACTCATGAAAGCAAGTTACCATGATAGTGACTAGTATTTGTCAGAAAATGCCCACATATGTTCTACCATCTAATCATAATATTTTTCTGAAGATGGCAGGATAATGTTTTTATCTTATTTCACAGGAAGACAAAGAGGAAGATCAGAAAAGTTGGAAGTGGTTTTTCTGCTATGCAATGTTGCAGTTCACCTCTGGTGGTATCGTTTGTGCCTAGATGTCCCCCCAAAGCCTCATGCAGTCATGGAGGCAGGTTTCTAGAGTTTGCAATTAATTCACTGTCCAATGCTGGGATTATGGGTGTGAGTGCTACATCTGCCCTAAGGCAGTTAGCTTGTATACAATGCAAGGGACAGAAAGAGGCTCGTCTCTCTTTCATTCTCTTCCCTTGCTTGCTTTTGCTGTCTTTCACTGCCATGAACTGTAGCCCTTCTACCATGTGCCTTGGAACCAGAAACCTCTACATACTCTGAGCTAATAAACCTTTCTTCCCTTAACTTAGGGTGTCATGTATTTTGTCTCAGTAATGAGAAAATTAACTAAAATATCTGGTGATAAAAATACACATAAATACTAGGTGAAAACTAATGAGCATAAACACTTTTGCAAACCTTTATTTCCATATATCACTAATTCTACTTAATAAAAGCTCCAATAAATTAATGAAAAATTAGTTTCATGAAGCCTCTAACAAGATACCATTATATTTTATTTTACTACATATGTTCCAGGACATTGTCTTTCCTTAAAGATTTTTTTCATCTTTCTGAACTATATCATAAACTCAGAAAGGTAAACTTGTTTAAATTTTTACTGCAACAGGAAGCACACTAAGTCCTGTTCTGGTACTATTTCCATGAACTCTTGGGTCAGTCACAATAAATCTTTAATACATTCCTTTCATATAGTTCTCCATTCTTGGCTTAGTGATGATCTCTTTGTTCATTTTTAATATTCAGGGGTTGGAAATTTGTCCTGAATTTTAATGAATTAATGTTAGTTCATTTTTCATTTTAATTCACTGAGGTTTTTCTGAAGAGGTACTACTAGCTACATCATTTGAAAACATAAGCTGTAACAAAGTGAGTTTTTTATCCACTTATCTAGTTGAGAGGCAGACATGGGTTTAGAATCAATTCCAAGCATTACCAGTTAGATGTTTTTTCACTGACCAATCACAGTGGTTTGGTCATCAGTGTCCTAGTCTATAAAACAGATTACTGATTTGTGGACTGCAGGGGGAGAGAACCAGGCCTCACCAGGAGGTGATCCCCACCTGGAAACCAGAGCCATGCATGGGCTACTGCCAGAGTCAGGACAACCAGACCCAAGCCTCTCTATGTGAGTCAGTGCAAACTTGCAAACTGCGGAGAGAGAGAACCAGGCTTCACCAGTAAGTGATCCTCACGTGGAAACCATATCATTTGCATTGTTTTTTGCTTTAGGTTTGTTCTCGTTGTTTATGTTAAATCTGATGGCAGGAGCAGCTATTTAAAAGATAGCAAGACATATTATGGTAGTCACTTTAGATTTACTATAGGCTTGTTCTGAAGTCCTTTCTTGCATTCATTGTTTTGTTGTTATTGTTTGTATTCTGTTCTGTTTGATTTTTACCATGTCCGAATGTATCTGCAGCTATTTTGAAGACAACAAGAGGCATTATGGTAACTATTGTTGATTTTGTAAGGTTTTGAAGTCCTGTATCACTTATATTGGTTTGTTTGATACTGTTTTATTTTCCTTGGTTTTATCCTCTTTAAAATAATAATTTAAAAAGGGCTAGGGGTTTAGCTCAGTGGTACAAATACCTGCCTGGCAAGTGCAAGGTCATGATTTCAGTCCCTGGTACCAAAAAGAAAAAAAAAATTGTAAAACCAGATTACTTATCTGGCATGATCAAAATATAGAGTGAATATTTACATTTAAAAACTTAGTATGAGATACATTTCCATTAACCCCCCTCAAAATTGTACCTCTGACTTCAAAAATACTAATTCCATCATTCTTGCTGCTTCCTGAAGTGGTTTTGAAAGTCTTCTTACCTATCTTCATGAGATGTGATTAAAAAATACTACAGTCAGTGCAAATATTGAGTGTCATTCAGCAGAAATGTAGATTCATAAAAACATCACAATGTGTCCTCATCCACCTTATTCACTAGATCTAGCACTGCTTAACCTCCATTTCTTCTATACTGTTAAAAAGATCATGAAAGATAAATATTTTGAATCAGTTTAGAGGCAGCTACAATAAGCAACTAACAACCCTCACACAAAAGGTCTTTCAGAGCTGCTTCAGAAAGTGGCAAGGATTCTGGGGTAAGTTTGTTCAGGTAAGGAGGATTAATGACAAGGTGTCTTTTACCATAATACATTTTAAAAAATCTTTCATTTGTACCTCATATACCTACCATAGCTCACATACATGCTGTGAAAATCAAATACTGTTAGTAGCCCTTTGTAAGGATTAGTTTAATTCTCTTGGTGTATGAAGTTTTAAAACTATACAAGATGGCATAGGAAGTAAAATAAATACGTTTTCATCCTCCTCAAACCTGTAAACATTCAAATACCATACAAATTAGAAAAGACATTCTCTTTCATCTAGTTCATTTATATTATTTAGCCCAACTTAAATGTAATGAACTGTACCATGCTATGATTTTTTAAAAAAAGACTATTTTACTTAGACTAATTTGCTTAGTCACATAATATTTTATAGTAATTATTACTTAAATTAACCAGTTTCTAGATCGAGTGGGCTGATTAATTTGAATGCCAGAAGACAGAGAATTGTTTATCTCATCATAAATGAGAAAAGATAAAACATCTGGAAAGAAAATAATTTTTAAGGCTTATCTTAGGAACTAAGAAATTTATGTATCATAGATAAGATTACAATTCCATTGGACTATAAGGTGCCCAGCACAATGGCAAGCAATTGCAATAACATTATGTCATCCCTTGCAGTAAGGTTTAAGAGTTGGCCAGTCACATGAGATTTTTAAATCTTGATTAGCAAGTAACAAAAAAAGGGCAAGTGGATATAGTATAAAATTTTCTTTTTTAAAAGAAATGTAGAAAAAAATAAGCAACTTTCTGTACATCCCTTCACAGCTCAGCTACGCCTCCTTATCCTGTTTATCTCTGAATCTCTCTCCCAGCTGCTGTGGCTCAATGAGACACACACAGGCAGAGGCTGCTCCCAGTTTCACACAACTGTGTCCTCCGGCCTTGTATAGCCAGGTCTCCTGTCCATCTCGCTGCCAAGTCTCTTCTCCTGCAGCTGGGAACAGGGTCAGGGGAGTGCTGACTTCCCATTCGTTGCCCAGTGGCTTAAGGTTGTTTAAACTCCACATCCCTCTCTCACATTGCTGGGAGCAGGGCAGGAAAGGTCATGCTGTTCTACTCACTACCTTTGCGGCAGCCATTGTGGTCCCTAACCTTGTTGTTGCCAGAGATTCCAGTTAGCTGCTATGATGCACAGCAAACAAAGAAAAACAAAACAAAAATCAACTGTCAGTCCATTGGAGAAAGAGTAGCTTCCTGGTCACTCACTCCTGAATGTACAGGAGTGAAATCTGATCACAGGCTGCAAAGTCACAATGTCTTGTGAATGGCAGAAGGCAAAAGAGGCGAAGGGCCTTGCCTGTGGCAGCACTGTGGGCTGCTTCCCTGTTTTATAAAGCCCTGTGCTTATGTTTTGATCTGCAAATCTCTTGTTTCAGATTTTGGCACCACTCTTTCACCCAATTACCTGTATTTTTAGTTGATTTTCTCTGAATAACTCCAATGTAGCTCCTCCATGCAGCCATGCTGCACAAACTGTGTAAATTTCTACATGTCCGTGGTCCCCTTTGTCCTGTGCAGGGGTTTACCTTGTAGGTTAATAGTACAGTCCGACATTCAAGAAAAAGATAATAAAGAGAGACTCAAATATTTTAGCATATTAACATAGCAAAATATGTACTTACATAGGTAAGTGTGTGTCCAGGTGTTAGTGTGTATTTTACCTACTGTTCTTTTATAATAATGCCCCCTCCCTGCTGTGTTCTTTTTTGTGTTTAACTGGAGGTGGATGGAAGAGAGTATTGAACTTTGGCATTAAATAAGCCAGGCCTTATCAGGTCTGTTTTTCTTAGTTATTCTCTCTAGCAGAAGTTTAACACTTCATTTGCCAGAAACCTCACTGAGACCCTTTAACTTTCTCTGCCTGTCTCCTCAACTTCCTCTACAGTTACCATGAGGCTTGAATGAATTTTTTAGTAGTTAAAGCCATCTATTTTTACTAATATTAAATTTCAATTATATACAAAAACTTGAAAGTCGTATGTCCTTGTACATGCAGGTACATCATTTTACTGAGTCAGAATCTACTCTTTTGTATACGAATCTATTATTGAATTTTTGTGGGTATAGCCCTAAAATTTTGTCTAACTTTTATATTAAGTGTTACAAGTAATTTACAAACTACCACAGCAATATTATACTGAATTTGACTCTATACCTTCATCTGACACTTTCACATGCTATCATGTTACTACTTACACTACATGTTTGTTATTACACTTGAAGAATCCCCTTAAACAGGATAGTGTACTGGTGTAAACGACTCTCTCATTTTTTTTTTTTTTAATTTCAGGAAACCTTTTATTCTTTCATTTTAAAGAATAGCTTTGTAAGATAGTGTATTACTAAAAGTTCTTTTAGTACTTTGATTGTACATCCTGGGCTCCCAGGCTGATGTGAGAAATCCAGATAGTCTGAGTGGTTCCCCTGTATGTGACAAGCTGCATTTCTCACTGATGTCAAAATGCTGTGTCTTTCACTTTTGGCAGTTCAGTTATGATGTGCCTTAGTGTAGGCTTCATGTTCAACCAGGTTCAGATTTTCTCTGTGTCTTGGGATGTACATCTATTTCTCTTGGGTTTAGATGTGTACATCACAACTTTAGAAAGTTTTCAGTTATTTGTTTAAATAAGCTTTGTGCTCCTCTACATCTTCTCTTTCTGCAACTCCCACAGTGCATATATTACTTTCCTAGAAATTCTGTATAATTTCTACAATATTTTCTATTCTTTTCCCCCTACAATTAGAAAATTTCAAAGGACCTATCTTTGAGTACACTGATTCTCTCATCCACTTAAGTCTAATACTGAAGCTTTCTGCTGTATTCTTCAGTTCATATTTGTTAGCTCAAGAATTTTGTTTTTATTCTTTGTTGAGTTTAACGTACTCATTTTTTTTCCTATTTTGTTACATTCTTTGTATTGTCTTTATCTCACTGAGTCTTTTTATAGTAGTATTCTGAATTGAGAAATGATTCATAGTTGTCCATTTCTTTGGAGTAAATCACTGCAAGTTTATTTTATTTATTGATTTATTTTATGATACCATGCTTCCCTGATATTCATATTCTTTGTATCCTTGCACTGGTCTTTATACATTTGAAGAAGCAGACTTTACCAGACTTATCTCTGGTAAGCAAAGATCTTCACTGCCAGGAGAGGCAGAAGCATGGTGTGGCGCTGGATTTAGGGAGCCAAATGAAGGGGGGCACCTCACAGCTCCACATCAGAGAGAGGAGCAGTCGCACAGCAGTTTAGGCACATAGAGTCCACAACATTGGTAACTGTGTGGACCTCGGCAGCAAATGGTGTGGAGGTTCTGTAACATCCATGAGGATTGATGGAGTCATGGGGAGAGCCTCTGGGTCCAGTGATGAGTCCTCCTGAATAGGTAATGGTGACATGAGCTCATGTGGTGGCCAACAGTGGAGGTGGAGGTATTTGTGAACATACGCACGGCATGGGGGACAGTGAGTGCACTTGTAGTGTTAACAGCCAAGACCAGTGGGCCCATGTGATGATGAGAAGTGACTGTGAGCAAGCATGAGTGCAGTGGTGCATACAGCAGTATGCACGCGGCCAGCAACAGGCACATGTGCAGTGGTGCGAGCTTGGCGCAGACACACATTCGGTGATGAAGCAGTGCTCGCATGCACTGCAGCAGCTGCCTGGAGCGGCGGTGTGCATGCATGTAGCCATGAAACATTTTCATGGGCCGTGGGACGGCTAAATCTGGAAATGGTCACTGGGTCAGTGTCAGTGTCAAGCATGCTTTTACCAGTTATACTTGAAACTGGTGCCACCGTGGCACTAGCTGAGTGAGGGAGAGCGGTAGTCAGGCACCTCAGATCTAATAAGGTGGGCCCACCTATAGCAAAATTCATGTGAGATCTATGACAGAATATAGGGCTTCTGAGGTCCTCAGTGCCAAAGACTTCAGGAATCAGATCTCTGAAATCAGATCACAACTATTTTACCCAAGATTGTTCGATCATCTGCATCAATTATACAATTGTAAAAATGTTGGAATGTTAAAATATCATTTCAAATTAACACCTTCACCTCCTTTTATGTGAAAAAACTAAGCTTTGAGGGGGATCAGGGGCATACGGTTACATAAGGGAGATAAGTCCAATGGTACAGCCTTATTTCTTTGTTAAATTTAACATTTTTCTTTACTAAAATTCCTGTTTATGTAAAGAAAAATATATTGAAAGAAAGAAAAAGAACTAGCTTTCTTGTAAAGTCCAATGGTTATTATCAGGCCTATGACAAACACAGAAAAAGAGATAGAGAATAAACAACTGCAGTTTTCTGCTTCTATGAATGAGAAAATATAATCATTAGTATTTAAAGGTCTTACTCTTTCAAAACAGTACAACATAAGAATTCAAAATAATTGAACAACAATGATCAATCCCTTCCCTAAAAAGGGGAAGATGATCACACACTTAGCAGAAATGCTAGATACCTGAGAATTTGTCCCATTCCCAAGGATGATAAATTTAATCCACAGAAAAAGATGTCTTTCACAGTATTAGTTTTTGAAGTGCTGTCTCTGTCTCTCTGTCTTACTTTTCATGGCTGTTTTCATAGGTAATGGCAGATATGGATGCAATAAGTAATTTTTGTGGTGCTTAATTACTTAGGAGACTTTCTGTAATAGAGTATTTTCCGGGATGAACATAGTTTTAAATGAAGGATATTTTAGGATTTTTTTCCCCATAGAAAAACACATTAATTTTCACTGAGGATATGTTTTTTAAAAAGATATTTATTCAATAATAACCTTTAAAAGCTTACTGGGCAGAACATCATCACATAACCCTCAGCCAGAGGATAACTCAGTGGTCTTGTGGTCCTGCATTTTGACAGTCAGTGTCTACATGTACCTGAGAATGGCATTCTGGGTTGAAGAAATGGGAAGCTGGGAGAACACAGAGTGGTGGCTATCAGTTATGTGCCAGACTCTTTATTGGATACCAGAATAGGTTTATGTCATGATTTCTTAAAGCCTCTAACATGCTATATTATACTTTGCTCTAATACACCAGGCTCGCCCAGGCTGCCCACATTTATAGCATCCCTTTTCATGGCTGTCATCCTACCTATGACGCTCTAAGAGGCGTGAGTATACGTGTGTGTATACTAAACAGACTTCCCTAAATTTACAAGATCGATACAATAATTATGTCTATACTCTTACAATAATCTCCTGGTACATAGATTATGGTTTGAGAGTTAGTCAGTTTTCTTCCTTTGATAGCTGAAGAAACTAGGACTAGATAACTAAGGAAATTCATCCAGAAAATGGCAGAGATGCTAATGCCTTGGATTCTAGCTCCTATTTCTCATGCCCTTTTGGATCTATCCAAGGCTGCCACACTAAAACATTCTTAATATGATGTTTAAATGGTCTCTCATTAGATAACAAATATATTTTTCCCAACACAATGTAACCACTTTTACATTTTAATTTCAATTTAAATGGAGTGTAAGTCAATTGTTTTCTTTTTAACTTATAACTTTAGAATTAACCAATAAAATACTATCTTGTAGTCAGTGCTTCAATCTTATAAGCAAACTACATTTATTCCTGGTTTTTTCTTCTCACCCTCTGGTAAATATGGTAACTAACTTCTTTATACTTAAGTGTCACTGTCTTCAGAGGCATTGGTATAAGGGAGAAAAAGCTAATTTTGTCTAACTACCAGTAGATTTTTAAATGCCTACTAAAAAGTACTCCACTGTATTATTTTATTCAAAGTGAGGCTTCTACTTTCTTGGGTCTTATGATACCTATGATAATGTCAAAAAGGTTAAATTATAATGCAATTCTCTTCTTTGTTTCTTTTTTCAATTTCTATATGCTTACTAAAAAAAGAAGCTATTTTCACTGTACAGTACAATGAAAGTTTTCATTGTACAGTATGGCCATAGAAGAAAATCATACAAAGAATTCTGAAAAAAACAAAAAAGGTATTCACATTTCAGATCATTCACAGTCATGGCTATTTCTAGTCAACAGTTACGTATTTTAGGTAACTCAAGCAGTTCTTCCAGAGAAGGAGTGAATGCCTGTATTATATTCAAAGTGAAACATTTAATAAGAAAGCTATTTATTATGAGCTAAGAAATACAAATAGCCTTTTCTGAGGGAGAGAAAAGTAGAAAATACAATTGAAATGGTTTAAACTCCTAGGAAATTCACTTCTCAACAGATCTTTTTGTTCATTATCAAGAAAAGGGAATATTAATTATACCTTACCCATATAAGATAATCAGTCAAGCAGTTGAAAAGAACATTACAAAGTAATTAAAACAGGAGAGCTTTTCTAGAGAACTTTTTCTTTAGTTTGTAGATGGTGATGTGAGATACATGTGATGGAGCATCCTTGTCACAGATCAGAAGTTGTGATTGTATTGTGGAGCTTTGATATTTGAAACACAGCCCATTCTTCTGTAATAAAAACTTAGAGAATTTACTACTTGCAGTAAGAAATGATTCAAGTCTTCCTACTTAATGAACCACCTATTTTTAAAAAAGGAGTGCAGATATTGATCACATCAAACATTTTCATTGAGAGGGTGACATGGACACTCATATAGTTTATCATAGATAGTCTCAGAAAGTTTCCTGTGTGTGAGAAACAGAACCACAGGCCTTTTTGTATAAGTTCCTGTACATCTTGTCCATGCTGTTCTCAAAGATGGGTCGGTGGGATTTTCCCTTGTAAGAGGCTGCCCTGTTGGACCAGTATTCACCATCATCCAAATGGAGGTTGCCACGTGGCCGCTGATATGAGCTATAAAAAAGGACAAGAAAAGTTTAAAGCAATGAAAATAAATTACAAGTAGCACTATCTAAATTATGTATTTATTTACTACTTTAGGGGTATGTGAGTTTCCGTTAGAGCTCTGAGACATACAACATAATCGGTTTGTGCTTTCAAAGATTGATTCTTCTAGGGGAGGTAGAACTATGATGTGGATCAATTATAGAATGATAAAATAGAAATTTTGTGTTAGAGCTAACATGAAATTCAGAGAACAGAGACATGTACAACGTGGTGAAAACAGGGCACAGATGGTCTGCTCTGGCCAGCATGAGAACACATAGCCTCTAACTTCAATATACCTGGAACTGAACCCTTTTTCAGCCGCAGAATGTTGGGTAATATGTCTAATTATCTATAATTGCAGCTTCCTCAATTATATTCTTGTAGGATTGCTTTCAAAATTAAATAGAAAATATGTACAGTGCATAGTACAGTACTTATCTGAAACACAGTGTAATAAATATAAGGCACTGAATTAGACATTTTACACTTATTTAGTCAATCAATATCCCAAACTTCAAAGTGGGTAGATGTGACAATAAGACACAGTGAAGTTAAGTGACTTGCTTTTGACAACTCAGTTAGTGAGAAAACGGGAAAGAGAATCTTATCTGTGGATCTAAAGCCTTTTTTACTATGCCATGTTCTTTTTGTCTGCACTGTGGGATAGAAAATGAGGCTGAATATGTACCATTTAGGAAAAATGGAAATGACATAGAACAGCTGGAATTTGAATAGAGATCCAATATAGATTTGAAAGTTTAGAAATAAAGTATAACAAATATGTATTTAATGACATAGTTCAGGACTAGGCTAGGTATAATGCTGATAGAGAATAGAGAAGGCAACACTTTCTGAAGGATTGAAAAGACATGAACATATCCAAGCAGGGTGATTAACGTGCCTATAATAAGGGTAGCATAAATAATAGTTGCTGCTGTGAAGTTAACTAGTACAGGAAGGATATAAACCAACATTTTCAGGGTATGGGCCCAATAGCTTATTTAGCTGACCTTACTGTTAGAATGGAGTATAATGGTAGCACAGAGAAATTTGAATTCTTTGGAATAGGTTCAAGTCCTAAGATTCTAGAAATAAGGGGGTTTAAACCCCTATGATTTACTCTATCAAAGTAACTCTTTTGTCAGACATATTTCTAGGTCGTTTGAGGTGGGATTCCCGCTGATAAGATTGGTAAAGAAACGTGTTATATACATAGTGCTAGTGTTAGAGGGAGGAAATTTTTTCATAATAAATGTATGAGTTGATCATATTGGAATCGGGGGTAGGAGGCTCGGATTCATAGAAATAGGACAGTCAGGGCAAGGGTTTTTAGTATAAAATTTGTTGTGTAAGTTTCAGGGGAGGTTGTGGTTGGTATAGTGTTAAAGAAAATAATGGTTGTGAGGGCGTTTATTATGATGATGTTTATGTATTCAGCTATAAAGAATAGGGCGAAGGGGCCTGCGGCATACTCTACGTTGAATCCGGATACTAATTCTGATTCTCCTTCTGTTAGATCAAACGGGGCTCAATTTGTTTCTGCTAAAGTTGAGATAAATCATATTATTGCTAGTGGTCATGTGGAGAAAAATAGGTGTTTTTTTGGGCTTCTATTAGGTTAACTAATGAAAATGATCCATTTAGGGGTAGGACGGAGAGGAAAATGATTGCTAGGGTAACTTCATAGGAAATGGTTTGGGCTACTGCTCGAAGTGCTCCAATTAAGGCATAACTGGAGTTGGATGCTCAGCCTGATCATAAAATGGCATGTACGGCAAGACTTGATGTTGCTAGAATGAATAAGACCCCTAGCTTTATATTACTTAGTGGGTATGGCATAGGAATGGGAATTCATATTGACAGGGCTAATGTTAGGGGCTAGAGTAAAAAGGAATACTGAGGAGGTGGAAGGGCGTAGAGGCTCTTTAATGAATAGTTTTAGAACATCTGCAATTGGTTGTAGAATTCCATAGGGGCCTACAATATTTGGTCCTTTACGTAGTTGTATATAGCCAAGAATTTTTTGTTCTGTTAAGGTCAGGAAAGCTATGGCTAGGAGAATAGGAATGATTAATAGAAAAAAGTTAATTATAAACATGAGTGTTAAGGAGAGGAGCTGAACCTCTGAGTGTAAAGTTTTAAGTTTTATGCAATTACTTCTTATATTTTACCATCATGAACATTAATTTCTGGGCCTAATACATCATTTTCTAGAGATAAATGTTCATTTCTTTACAGATTGAACTTATTTTTATATAAACTTTGTATATAAGCTCAATTACAAAAATAAGCTCAAAAACAAAAAAACCCATATATATATATATATATATATATATACACACACACACACACACACACACATATGGTTTGAACTCATGACCTTGCACTTACCAGGCAAGTGCTAAATCCCTGGGCCTAACATATATATATATATATATATATATATATATATATATATATATATTATATATATATATATATATATTATATATATTTATGTTTATACATTTTTAAATATATACCTATTTCAGTAAATGAAACACTTGTTACAAATTAGATCTCTCAAGTCTGTTAGAAATTTGTGCCATATAAAACTTTATTTCCTGTGACATATGACATATACTTAGAATCTTGCTTCTCATTAGTAATTTATTTTCCTTGCTTATCATTCCCCTGACATTTCTATTATCAGCTGTAAAATATGAACTCTTAAAGCTACGTATCTATGAAGCTTTACTTGGATTGATATCAATCTAATACATGCACACAATAAAAATGGCCACAGAAAAAGCAATGGAATGCCCATGTGAACATCCTCAGAGCTTGACAATGTCAGTGAGGATGCAGCACATATCACTTTGGACAGAGCTTGGCATGACCAGGTAAGGGTGACTATATAATGTAGATCTATTCCCAGCAAAATTCTTACACATGTGTAACACATCATGTATGTACAAACATGTTCATAAAATAACACTGTAATGGGTAGTAAATGGAAACAATGTAAATACATGTGTACATTACAGGAGGAAAAGTTAACGACATATAGCTACATATTTTATCTGAATAGCCAATGGAGTAGAAAAAGCAATTTGTGAACATTACATAGTTATAATACATGTATATAAAGCTTAAAATGAGGACAACTAGCCGGGCGTGGTGGCTCATGCCTGTAATCCCAGCATTCAGGAGGCTGAGACAGGAGGATCGTTGTGAGTTTGAGACCAGCCGGGGCTACAAAATGAGCTCAAGGTCAGCCTGAACTGCATAGCGAGATCCTGTCTCAAAAAGACAAAAGAAAAAAAAAATGAAGACAACTAAATAATCTATTGCCTAAGGATGGATACATGTACAGTATAATTACAAAGAAAAATAAAAAAAAGAACAGAAAAGTCACAGTAGCATCAGTGGAGAGATAAGAATCAGTAAATATGGCTTAAAAAGAATGGGATATTTTCTATTTTTAAGCATGATGGTGAGTAGATACGTATTCATATTATTATTATTATCATTTAGGATGTACAAACCTTAAATAATCTTCCTGCTAGTATTGATATGCTTACAATAAAAAGTTTGAAAAGTGTTATCTCTATTTACTATGGCAAACATCTATCTGCTTCCTAATGGCTTTGCTAAAATGGTTCTACCTTGTGTTTTATATCAATATTTATGACATCTTGACAAATTTTATATTTGAAATCACTTCTTTTACACTGGGTAATTTTGAAATGATATAGATTGTAGGTTATTAAAGGTGTTTCAAGACATGATTATCATTATCCACATCTTATTTACTCAGCTTACAAGTAGCAACTAAAACATTCCATAATAATACCAGCATGTTTGAATTTTTCATGGCCTTGGTCAAATCTCAATGCTACTGTTTTGATATAGTCAGCACATATCTTCCATTAGCTTTGCATAAAAAAGTGTAGCCAATTTGAATGTAATTAATTTTTCATAAAATTTCTCTCCAAGTCTAATTCCTGCTGTCACTTTAAATACTTTTTTGATATTCACATCTTAGGGGAACCACATACATAAATAATTAGTAGAAAAATTCTGCAACTACCTCAGACATCTACAAATGTATCTGTCAGTCTAGATCCTGCAGATGCCTCTGTCCTTTCATACTAATTTCCTGTACGTTGAGTTTTATTTGTTTATTTGCTGGTTTTATTTATTTATTTATTTATTTATTTTTTGATCTTCAGTAAATCATGTGCTAATTATTATTTCACAAATTGCATAACTGTCCTTTTTCTCATTGTTCACTGCCACCAACTTTACTGTCTACTGGATAGTAATATACTCCAAACACATTCTGTGTAGTTTACAGAATGATTCTAGGACAATAAACTATACAAATGAAGTCTGAACTTTAACAAATATCACTACTCAACTCTCTGAAAGGTAAGTAATAGGAGGTCTACTAAGTTTTAAATCATGACGTGCATTTCTAAATTTATAAACCAAACTTTTAATTATCTATAATAAAGTACTGTATTGTTATCAGACATAGATTTGCTACTGCCTTGGCTCCAGTACAAAATTAGTGTCTCAAAGCTGCCATAAAGTATCACCTCAGTGGCTTGCGATAAATAAAATTCAGAAAGCAGCTTAGGACTAACCATCACCCTGATAAGGGTTTATAAAAAGCTAAAATGGTCAAAATAAATAGTATTTTGGTTAGTATTCTTAGAGATGGCAAAATTTGTCAAGGAACTTGATAAACAAAGACCAAGCACACAGTATTCTATATACAGACAATAAACCAGATTTCAATAAATAGTCATCAGATGAAATAAATGTAAGGTGATGTATATGGGGAAAAGGTCACAACAGTAAGAAGGATAAAAAAGACCATAAAATAATAAAATATTGATCATTTGCTATTTATACTCCTTAAAGTTGATATATATTCTATAGTTTAAACTTTTGGTTACAAGTCAATATAATCAAAGGCATTTTGTACAACAAGAAATGAACTTGTAATAGTCAATACTGGTTTTTATCCAGGAAAAACCTTGTTGGACAAAGCATGTAGAACAGTACTGAGCATACGGTGTATGCTCTACAGATACTGGGTGGAATGAATGGATGGATTGACGAATAGTTGGAAAGAAAATATTCAAAATCTTGGAGTCATAATAGATGAAAAGGAGAGGCTATAATAATGGTCCAATAAAACATGAAAGACATGTTAAAGATACCATACAAATGTCATTAGAGGCCAGTAAAAAGTATTGATAAGCTATAGCAATGGTTCCCAAACTTTAGCATGCATTAAAAAATTTTTTTTAAAATAATTAAAAGCATTAGGCTTAATTCTGGGAGTTGTTAATTTAGCATATCAGAGTGTGTGTTGGGGTGCGGTTCAAGAATTAGATAAGTATGGTGGTGATGCTCAGGCTGCAGGTCTAACAATCACACTTTGGAAAACATTTAGAGACCTAATCTTAAGGATAAAAAAGAAAAGCTTATAGAAAAAAATACAGGCTGTTAATTCTTTTTATTACTAGTTAGAATTATTAACAGTATAACAAATCTATTTATGTGGATTCACTGGAATTTCATTATTTATAGGTCACTTATTTTCCATTCCTGAGTGAAAATGTGGAGAAATGAGTTTCTGACATTAAATAAGGTCCAGTAACTCTCATCATTTACTTTGCACAGATGCTTGCCTTCCAGGTCGACTGTTGATTCCTAGAGATGTTAAAATGTTGTAGTCACAGAGCATTTACCTAAGAAAAGTCCTAGGGTCCTAGTAATGCAACTGATCATTATTAAGGGATCCAATTTTAAAATTTCAACCACTTTTTGTGCTACTGCTATTAAGTCAGAGATTTTGATCTTTGATGGGCATTCCAAAATAAATTAAAATCTATGGTTGTGAGGAGCTCATACTTAATATAAGGAGGCATGAAAGATAGGTAATGAAATAGTTATAACTGTGAGACAAATACTACAAGTTAAAATTACATAGATATATCTCAGAGAAAATGTCTAATTAATCTGTGTTGAGGTCAAAGTATCTCAGAAAAAATAATGAGCTTAGTCCTAAAGAATGAGAAGATATTCACCAGATAAACAAAAAAGACAGAAGAGTTATTCTAGGGATCATACTGTACCAAAATCAAGGCACAGAACAGTCTAAAATATCATAAAATCCCAAGTACATTTGTGGAGGTAACAATGAATAAGCTTAAGCATCAAACAGAATTTTATCCTGGTGGCAGTGAGGAGGCTACAACATGAGGATACAGAAGAGGCTTTAATTTGAAAGAAAGAGACTGAATTAATTATTCTAACATTTCTTTATAATCTCAAATGCTGCTTTTAGTGTATATCTGAGTATAGAGGACAGGTAATCTTTAAACATGTAATCAAAATGATATTTCAAGTGATATTTTAAGTCATCCTATGGTAGCCACTGTTGATTTCCTGTCTTGTTGTGAAGTCATGTGTTGCTTGCATTGTTCTGTTCTGCTCTGTTTTGTTTTGTTTTATTCTTTTTAAAATTAAAAAAAAATTAAAAGTCATCCTTTTGGTTTTACTAAACACACTGTTATGTTCTGTGTAGAACATCCTGTATAGAAAATATTTTTTCATTTTTTGAATTCTCTTCCATAATACCAGCTAAGAAAAAATACTTTGAAGTATTCTCATACCTTAATCCAGTTAAATAAAACAATGAACATTTTTTTTATTCCTTATTTAAAGCTTAGATAACTACAGGCTTAAGCACACTAGATTTGTGGAATACTTACTGTAGCTCCAACACTAACTTGCATTGCTGCTAATGATTTCTTCCACATCACCATCTGATCAGTAGTGCAGCTATCTAATAATATTTTATTAAGGCCATATGTATTACATATTTTATTCTAACAGAATGTCATAAAGCCAAAATTCTTACTATATTATTTAAATTGAGTTTGTATTTTGTTTAAAAAGCTTTTATTCATTTTAATCAGGGAAAAGTACAATCTCAGTGTCAACTTGTCACCTAACCATAAATCTGAACTTACAGGATTCACTGTTCTAGACACCACACCTACTGACATGACAAGACAACTTGAAATAATCTCCCTTCCAGTCCCTAGGATTCTATGTTGGAAAAATAAACAATCTGTTGAAACAGCCAATACTAGTACCTCACTAGAGCAAAACAAAATCAACACACTGAACCTGATAGCCCCGCTAGTACAAATATCGTTGGAACAAAGTTGCAGGTATCAAATTGGGGGGGCAGGTATTGGTACTGAAAATTTGTACTGGTTAAGTGTGAAGTCAACTACTATAATGTGAACATGTATGCCAGCCCAGCCCTGGCAGCTAACACAGAAACAAACTTCCCTAAATCCAACTATGTTGGATAGAAAACTCAGTTTTCTATTTACTCCAGAAAGTCTCTTAAAATCTATATATAAAACTTTCCTTTCAATGCATCAGAAATGTAACCTGAAACGGCAACTTACATCACATTAACAAACCTAACAGGTGAGACTACCCTCCCCACTATCCCCTCCCAAGGCTGACATGAAAATGCCTACTCAGCTCACAATGACTACACTGAAAGTAGGACCAGTTAGCATGACTTCTCTAAACTCACACCACACAATCCTAAAACATCTTCCTAAGAATGCCCAAATAGAAAACATTTTATTCAATGATGTTGGCTGTGACACATCAATAAAAATACAACTAAATCATTCTGCCGCTACCTCAAATCTTTGTCTTTTGACTGAACTTTGAAAATCTCACACTTCTGATAAAAATCCATTTTAACCACTCTCAAACCATACATCTTACCAGTTTTAGTGCTGTTTGTGCAGCTCAGTCTCTTACAAATCAAGAGGATAAAGTCATGATGTTATGATTACCCAAAGCTTATTCTAACAGACCACCAAATAACTCCAAGGTCAAAATAATTAGCAAATCACACAACATTTGCCATAGAGAGGAACAAAACAAAAGCAACTCTCAAGTTCTTGCTCTTTTTGGTAAGTACTGGGGATAGAAACCAGGCCTTGTGCACGTTAACCAAGTGTTCTACTACTGACCTATATCTCCAGTCCCAAATGTATCTTTCTTAGAGAACAGAAAATACATGGTCTACTAGAAAGCTTTCCCTAATCACACCACCACGACTTACATTTTGAAATAAAGTATCTGGGGGTAAAAACATTATTCAAAGGGGTAGCTGAAGCCTCTGCTAAGAGAACTGAAGCCTTACAGCACAGAACACACAAAGGAAAATGTGGAACAGGGTAATCGATGCTGTTTCTCCCCACAGACCCAAACTCCCTACAAAATAAACTGCACCTTAATTATTGCTTGTTTAAAATTACATCTTTACAGAGCTGTGTAGCACCTCACGCAAAAAAAAAAAAATCACATAAGGAAGCGTTTATTTGGGGTTTAACATGAGAAATCATACAGATAAAATTTGTATAAACACAAATCATAACACAGCAAAAGACAAAGTAAAAACAAAGAAAACTAATTGGTGGCTATACACAGTTGGACGTAGAAAGTCTTTTACAAAATAATCACTAGAGCAATAGAAGACAAGTCTTCAACGTTGTCCTGGAAGTTTCTTAGCACCTCCTGTTTTCTCCAATGCCTTCCTCTTTAGTATGGCTGGTATTATTTTGGTGCTTGCCACCTCCTCGAGATGCCTTGCCGTAAGTGCTGTGTTGACCACTGTAGTCTGCATATCCCTGCCCATATCCATAGTTCCCATAGTTAAACCCAGTCTAATCATATCTGCCATAGCCACCACCATAGGCACTATTGTAATTTCCCTATCTTTGATCATAATGGTTATTATATCCTTGGTTCTGGTTTTGGCCCTGACCTCAGCCATGACCGCTAGCACCACCTCGTCCCCCAGATGCAATGCCTTTTCCTCTTTTTTGCTGTTCTGTTGTTGTTGATTTACCACTTTGGGTTGTGCGACTTTGATTTCACACCTCCCAGAACCAATTTGACGGTGTCTGCTTTCTAACGATTTCTTGACTGGCTCTTCATCTGCGTATGTGATAAAACAAAATCTTCGCCTTTAATTTGTTTTTGTATCCATGGGAAGTTCAGTATTTTCAATCTCTCCAAAGCCTCCAAAATATTCTTTAATTTGTTCTTCAAAAGTATCTGGCTCCACCCACAAATATCTTTTTAGGGGGTTCTTTCCCAAGCTTTGGTCCTTTTGGGGTCTATCAATTTGCCATCCAGTTTGTGTTCTTTTAGTTCCAAAACTTTATCAACGCTAGCAGCATCTTTGAAAAACAGAACTCTAAATGCTCTTGATCTTCCACTGACTGGATCTGTTCTAATTGTGCAGGCTACAACTTTCCCAAAGAATTTTGTATTCAAAAATTTGAAAATTAGACTCATTCCTGTATCAACGCTATCCTTACTTCTCAACCAAATCACAATTAGTTATATGGACTGAGCACCTGAAATTGGAACAGTAATTCATGACAGTCTAGGGAATAGCATTTTAAGAATAACAAAGGATTAAAAAAGCTCCACTGAAGGTAAGTTCTTTGAACTTGTATTTCCTCTGTGGATTGTTTCTCCTTCAAATTAATCTGTAATTCACAATTTACTTTAATGAAAGACTAGTTTGCCTCTTCCTTGGGAGGCAGTAACTTTGGGAAAGGCAGTGACATTCATATTTATATTCTGAATAGGGGGAAAAAGAAGATATCCTCATATGTTCCCAGATGGTCCAACATAGCTTTCCATGGTAGTCAGAGATTTGGATATAAAACCCAAGTCAGAAGTAAAATATATTACATTATTTGGAGCTCTTATATTTGTTCTTCTGGAATCTCAGGAAGGTAAATGCCACATAGTAATCAGTAGTATAACATGCAAAGATTAGGAGAAGTTTTGACTGCATATGCTCACAATTTACAATTTTTAATTCTGCAGTCTACTGACACAGAGCACATACGTCTTCATGGAATCTGCTAGTGTAAACTTGCAAAAATGCCACTACTGACATTTCTGAAATTTTAGGCTGGAAGAACAGAATTTGCTTTTATGCCATTTACAGAAAGGTTTACTCACCATGTAAAATTATGAAAACCAATTTTAAATTAGAATAAATGCAAAGTGAAGTGTGGATTTGCAGGGCCACCAAATGAAATCTTAAACCGGATAAAAAGCACTGTTTTATAATGCAAACATTAAAAATTATTAAATATCTTTTTGGGTCAAAATTTCCCTCAAAGTCAGCAGACTAATAAACAGGTTATTTGTACAGCAGTTCTGAGAAAAAGCTTAATGCACTGCATAAGCCAAGCTCGTACCTGTACTCAGGGTCACTGTCATAGGCACAGTCTCTGTACAAAAGACCTTTTTTCAGTTCTAGTTCTTCGTCTTTCTCTGGGTCTCTCTCATCCTGAAAAATTTAAACGATTTTCACTTTTTCACAGCCTTCAACAATATAATGCTTACATTTCTTTGGGAAATACTCTTCTCCATTATACAATATTAAATCAAATGCTTATAGATCTTTAAAGAAAAGAAACAGATGAGAATTTCTTATCCTTTTGTCTAGAACAGCATACCTTTACCAAAGACTAGGCATATAGCAGATATTTCTAGAATTAACAAATGAATGGAAATGGATGTGTCAAGATATGTAAATTAATAACATCTTACAAGTTGTTATATGAACTCCTAAAAGACTGTATTTAATTCTGGGCATAAGTATTTAAGAAAACTATGTAGATGCAAGTATAGATCTATGACTTACAGAGCCAAAATGCAACAACAAGCCAGAAAAGGCAAAAATAAAAGTTAACTGGCATGCAAATTAACAGCTACTCCCTTTAAGGCACAACCTGTTCTTAATTTCTAACAGATACATAAAGGTCACAACATTTTTTTTGTTGTTGTTCTTTTGATTTTCTGAGATAGGGTCTCTTTATGTAGTCCAGGATGAACTTGAATAAGTGATCCTCCTGCCTCAGCCTCCCGAGCGCTGGGACTACAGGTATGCACTCAGCCGGCTCAAACAGGACATAAGAAACAGGATTCTGAGACATACTTTTGTAAGCTGTATCATTTATAGTAAGTTCATATGTATGGTCATTTTATATAACACAATATCGAATATCTTTCCCAACTACTTAGTCAATACCTTCAGTTCCTTAGTCAAACAAGAACAGAAATGAAGGGAACTAATAACAAAAGGAAATAGTAAAACCAAATAAAGGTTAGTACTGATAAGGAGCTCATTTATGTAAAAACAGCTGAAAATAGATAATGAAGAAAAATGTTTTTTAAAATGTGCTGATGACTTACTACTCTGAAGAAGGAATTTACACTGAAAAACTATGAGCAATAAAAATGACAAGTTTAAAAATCGCAGGAAATGTCCATACAAATTTAGAATTTTTACAGCTCCAGGTTTTATTATTATGAAGTAATTCCTTTTATTTCCATTACTGCTTTTTTTCTCCCTCAAGTTTTTGATCTATGATTAACATAAGAAAAGCAACTTTCTTTTAGTTAGTACTTGAATGGTATTTATTTATCCTTTTATTTTTGAAACTTTCCTTTATATATTTGTATATTGCCTGGCATAAAGTTGGAGCTGCACATTTTTACCCTAACAAGTCAAAAGTGGAGTTATTTCCTCTGTTAATATCACAGAAAATGTAAAGAGTTACAATGAAAGTGTGGTAAAGGAAAGAACTAAATGAAATAGTTTACTTAGGAGGGAATTGGAACACAACCACTAAAACTACTCACAGAGAGCACTGATACCCATCAAAATCAGGGATCTCATGGAGGGAAATTCTTCCCCTCTCCCTAATAAAAAGCTTCTGGTCATGCTCTGCATGTTCACCAGCTGGCCTTGGGGACACTTACTTTTAGCGGGTAGCCGGCACAGGCTGGGAGAAGCAGCAAGACGTGCCTCTGCATACCCGTGACCATGGGGGCAGTCTCAGTGTAACCATGCAGGTCTGGAGAAGCCTGCCTCACATTACACTGCCTTCCCGGGAACCTGGGTTCAGAGAAACCCAGGTGCCGGGCCCATTCCCGTATACCATGTGGGGCAGCCAATGCTGGAAGCACCTGGGAACACACAACTGGGTTGTCCAGAGGAATCCAGGAAATTGTCAAAACAAAGGAGCAAAATGCAATCTCAGATCTCTAATGCACAGACCATGTCCAGGAGGCACTGAAGAAATTGGAAGTCGTACATCTGAGATTTCTGAAATGATACTGAACTCAAGAAATGACTTCATGAGGCTATAAAAGAAACTAGATCAGAAATACTATCTCAGGTAAAAGAAGAAATAATAACCATGTTAAAATATTGCTGATTAGCATATGTAAAGAGGATACAGATTTTAAAAGAATAGAGCATAGAAAAATGACAGAAACCTTGAATGAACAATATAGGAAAGAATCAGAATGCATGGAACAGATCAAAGAGATATCCAGGAAACTAGAAACTCCATTGAAAACTGGCAAAACTATTTAAACAAAACTGAAGATAGACTTTAAGTCCTTGAAGACAGAATTGCAGCTAGCAATCATGAAAGGAAAGACCTCTTAAAAATAGCAGGGAACCAAGAAATAAAACTTCAACAGTTGGAGGATGATGCAAAGAAAAATAATTTAAGACTGATAGGTGTTAGCAAAAAAAGCAGTCAACAGAAATGACATATGAGACTGTTTACAGAAATAATAGAAAACTTTCCAGACCTGATATGCAGATAAGTGAGGCATGGAGAACTCCAGCTAGCCATAACCAAAATAAATCTACACCCAGACATATAATAATCAAGATCTCAGAAGTTCAGCTCAAGAACAGACCATCGAAAGCTGTTAGAGAAAAGAAACAGATCACCTAGAAAGAAAAACCCAACAGAATCATGGAAAACTTCTTAACATGTACCATTAAATCAAGAAGAGGCTAGAGTGAAATATTTCAAGTCCTGAAAGAAAACAACTTGCAGATTGATGTACCCTGAATAATTATCTTTCAAAATTAATGGTGAAGTAAGACACTTCCACAAAGAACAACTTTCTTCCACAAAGAACAAATGAAGGAATTCATGACCACCAAACTAACACTGCAAAGAACACTGATGGATATTCTAGAGAGAGATAAAGATGATCACAGTTCCATGAACAGCAGCAGAGGGGGATCGCCGAGCAGGGCAGGCAATTGAATGGAGGGAAAAAGTAGGGGGGCCAGTGGCAGGAGAACAGCATGGCAGAGATGAGCCAATGCATGCCGTCTTAACCAGCAATACAGATGGCCTCAATTCACCAATAAAAAGAAATACAGACAGGATGGATCAAGAAACAAGATATATCAATATGCTGTGTACAAGAAACACATTTAACTAGAAGAGGAAATTCGTAGACTGAAAATAAGAGAGAAAACAACACTCTGTGTGACAAGGAACCAGAAAAAAGCAGGGTGGCTTGCCCATTAACTGCAGAATGGATAAGATATGTTATTTTTATACAACAGAAAGCTACTGAGTTACAAAGAAGGATAACCTTGAGACTGCTGTAGGTAAACAGATATATCTTGAGATCATGCTCATGAGTGAAATGGTTTGGACTCACATGACTGAACATCATATTGTCTCCCTAATATAAAAAACTGAAGTAGTGGGATCCAAAATGTACACTAGGTATTATGAAAGTGAAAGGGGAGAAAACAACTAAAAAGGGCAGGGAGGAGCCATTGCTCATTTCCTATTATCTTCTTTTGGAGTCCTGTATCATTTTCATTGTTTTGTTTTGTTGTTTTATTCTGCTTTGTTTTGTTTGATTCTGATGGTATGGACAACTATTTTGAAGATAACAAGATATATTATGGTACCCATTGTTGATTTCCTATTATCTTGTGTTGAAGTCCTATGTTGTTTTCATTGTTTGTTTGGTTTTACTCTGTTTTGTTTGATTCTATTATGTATGATGGTATGGGCAACTATTTTAAAGATAACAAGATATATTATGGTAGCCATTGTTGATTTCCTAATATCTTGAAGGCCTGTATCATTTTAATTGTTTTATTTTGATTGGTTATATTCCATTTTGTTTTGCTTGATTTTATTATGTCTGATGGTATGGGCACCTATTTTGAAGGTAACAAGAGGCATTATATTAGCCATTGCTGATTCTCTATTATCTTGTTTGAAAGTCCTACATCACTTTTATTGTTTTGTTTTGATTGGTTTACTTTTTTATTTTGTTTGAATTTATTCTCTTAAAAAAGCTTCTTGTGAGTCTTTGCCATATTACTTTTTTAAAAGATCAAGTTGAATAACATCAAAGAGGCAACAAATACACGTTTTTATAAGCTATTAACTGTATGCTGGTATCATTTTCTTGCTTCATTGTGTGTTGCAATTTTCTGTTGAAATCTGGAGATTTTATATTATGACATGGCATATCATGAAATCAGATATTTTTTGTTGTTTTAATCTTGTTTTATCCATTGTTGAACATAGTGTATTGAAGCCTCCAGTTATTATGTTTAATAGTCTATTTTTACCTCTCTTTTTGCTCCTTTTTAGGGGCAACTTTTAAGTACATAAATATATGTAATGGTCATATATTGCTGATGGTTTGACCTTCTTGTCACCATGATTTTGTCTAAAGTAACAAAAATGTCTCTTAAAGTGTCTTTTGTTCACAGTTGTTTATTCACTCCAGATTTCTTATGTTGTTTTAATGGTATGTCTTTTTTCTTTCCTTTCAGCTTATCTGTGCATGTGACTCTAAAGTTTATTTCTTGTAGACAATCTGTAGTTTAATCATTTCTTAAATATATTCTTCCAAACTCTGAGACAAGCACATCAGCAAAACTAAAGATGTAAAAGGATTTCTAGAACTGCTTCAGAAAATGGCAAAAATGGTGGGATACGTGTGTTCAAAGAGAGGTTGCAGTATTTTGAGAGGGATTAATGGCAATGTGCCTTTTATTGTAACCATTTTTTTAAAAATTATTCACTGTATATTTGGATCATGTCTCATAAATGAGTTACTCTTAAAGAGTCCCTTCACTTTCAACTGAAGGACTCTTTAGTATTTCTTACCAACTGCTAGATTTTCTGATTTTGTCTATCTGAGAATGTTAATTTCTCTTCCACTTTTGAAAGACAGCTTTACTGGTTATTTATGGTTAGTGGTTATTTTCTTTTCATACTTAGAATGTGGTATCCCAGTGTCTTCTGGTTTTCATAGTTTTTGATGAGAAATCAATCTTAAATCTCAATGAGGACATGTGAACCAGTATACATGATAAGTCCCGTGTTTTGAAGATTTCTTTTTATCATTGGCTTTTGACTTATGATTTCCAGTATTTTCATGCGTATGGATTTTAGGTTTCTCCTACTTGAAGTTTGTGCAGTTGTGTGAATGATTAGCAGTTTTTTAGATTTGGAGAGTTTGTGACTGGTATTTCTCCAAACACTCTGTCTTTCTTTTGCTTCTCTCTTTCTTGAATTGTTACTATAGGTATGTTGGCATGCTTAGTGGCAGTCCACAAATTCCTAAGTATCTATTCATTATATGTATTACTTTTTTCTATTCCTCATACTGGCTTATCACAATTATATGTCTCTGGTTCACTGATTTTATTTTCTGACTGTTCAAATGTGCTAATGAATCTTTCTAATTTTCTATTCTTGATGATTTTCATTTCAGAAAACTTTAACTTCTGGATTTATACTTTTAAATTCTGGAATTTCTACTTGATTCTTTTTTATAATTTCTATTTTTTATTCACATTTCTATTTGCTGAAGATAATTTTTTGAATTTTTATTTTTATTAGTACATGTTTGCAGTACATAATGATTACATTCAATGTGGGTAGTTGGTACATGTACCTAACACACCTGAGACATGACACATACTTTACTTCTTTGGACATAGTTTCCTCTAGCCCTTTAAATATATTTGATATAAGTGACTTACAATCTGTAGTTAATCTAATATCTAGGTTCTATGGAGCCACAGAGACAGTTTCTATCAATAACTTTTAAAAATCTCTATTGTTATTGTTTATAGTTCTCTGTATAGTGATTTTGGAGGACAATTCTGCAAAGTCTGTATTCTTTTTGTTATCCAAGTTGTCAGGTAATAACTGGACACATTCTCATAAACTGTCAGAACTGTTGAGTCCCTCAGTGTTTCCTAAATACTCTGTGTATATGGTGGAATACACTTCCAATACTCTGTCCAAATTTTAACTTCTTGCTTGTGCAGAGCCTTAAGTTGGCCAGAAATGAATGTGCAGGGTCTTCATGCACAAAACCCTGGAATGTATATACAATACTGTATCTATGTATGGTCTTCTAAAATCCCAGGAATAAATGAAGGAACTTTTTAAAGCATCTGCACATATCATGAGCTTTTCCTTTTACATTTTGATTATTTTACTGTTTATCCAACTGATCCTATTATTTCAGACTTCATTAAAGTTAACCACTACCTATAATTATTTTCAACAAATATCTCCATTTGTCGGAGACAGCAAATATTTTGTACTGGGAAAGTACTGACATGTCAAAAAAAAGATAACATTGTATGTGGCTTCTTATAGTTAATCTCCAAACAGGTCAAATAATGGCAATTCTCTGGCAATGATCTTTGAAGAAATTACAACTTTATTCTGCCTTCTATACTGGGATAAAGTGATACAACATGGGCAAGCCTTTAAAACACCATGCAGAAATCTCTCGCCAGTGTGCTTCACAAGAACCATAACCAACAAGAAAAGGGGCTGAGACCTCCACTATACACCTTTATAGAAGAAACCAAAAACATGACAACAGAGACAAACAAGAAGAAACCCCCAGCCCAAAACCCTGAGAACATTGACCCACGAGAGGGAAAAACAAAACAGACTGAGGGCAGCAAACATGCAACATCAGACACGGCTTCAATGAACATTAAGAGATATCTTCGAGACCTTGTAGACGAGCTCAAAACTGAAACATTAAATCAGGTAAAGCAAAATATAAGTAAATTAATGAAAGAAATGCTAAGCATCTCAAGAAGACACAGACAGAAGGGAGGAACACACAAAAAGGAGAGAAACATTCGATAAAGAATATAAAGAAAATCTAGAATACATGAAGCAGATTCAAAGAGATTACCAGGAAATTAAAAACTCCATTGAAAGCTGGCAAAACTGCTTAAAAGAAGCTAAGGATAGACTATCAGCACTTGAAGACAAGTTTGCAATGTGTGATCATGAAAGGAAAGATCTCAAAAATAACAAGGAAACAGGCAGCAACAATACAAAGGCTAGAAGATGACAAGAGAATCTATATAATTTAAGAATAACAAATGTGAATGAAGAAGCAGGGATAAAAATAGGTGAATTACAAAGGCTATTCACAGAAATAATTAAGGAAAACTTCCCAAGCATGGGAAAAGAAAATGATATTTGGTTATGTGAGGCATACAGAACTCCAGCCACATACAGAGCTATACCCAGACATATAATAATCCAGATATCAGAAATTCAATATAAAAACAGAATATTAAAAGCCATCAGAGAAAAGAAGCAGATTACCTATAAAGAAAAGCCCATCAAGATCAAAGCAGACTTCTTGACGCAGACCATCAGATCAAGAAGAGCTTGGAGTGAAGTATTCCAAGCCCTGAAAGAAAATAACCTCCAGCCCAGATTGATGTACCCTGCAAAACTGTCACTAGAAAGTAATGGAGAAACAAGAAGCTTCCATGAATGACAAAGAGGTATTGGGGGAATTTGTGACCACCAATCCAACCCTACAGAGAATACTGAAGGACATTCTAGAAAGAGAGAAAAAAAATACCAGGATTTTAGAAACAGTGGCAGAAAGGCCTCAATGAACAGAGCAGGCAGTAGAATGAAGGAGAAAAGTAGACAAACAAAAGAAGAAAAATAGCCTAAAAAAAAAAAAGGCAGAGGATATTGTTAATAATGCACCAGGATTTAAAACTCACATTAGTCACACCATTCTGCTTAGATGGATTATATTCTGTTCCAGTTTGTCTACTTGTACTAGATTTGAGGGCACAGTCAGTTATCCCAAAAATAGCAGGATATAGTATGGTAATCATCCTTAATTTCCTATTAACTTAAATCTGAAGCTCTGTATAACTTACTGTTTTACCATGACTGATCTTAATTAAATCTGTTTTGTTAGATTGCTGTTTTGTATTGATAGATTTTATTCAAAGCTGTTATGATTGATAGTATTAAGTCTGAGAGTATAGGCAACTACACTAAAGATGACAAGATTCACTAGGATACCCACTCTGGTTTGACTATTACCTGCCTTTGAAGTTTTACACTGTCTACAATTTTTGTTTTTACTAATATTGTTGTGTACTGCTATATTCAATTATACTGCTATATTCAATTATGCCTGATGATATAGATAATTCTATTGAAGATAACAAGAGACAACAGAGTAACCACTGTAGAACATCTTGTACTGTGGTTTTATATGATTTTTTGGTTTCATGTTTTTATAGGAATTTGTTTTGTTTTGTCTTGCTATGTTTTGTTTTTCCCTCTAATACAGAAAGAATAGAAATACATGTAGAGACTCATGCATGCGTAGCTGTTTACAGTCTCACTGTTTGAATATCTACTTTGTATGCTTTAATTTTGTAACTAGAACAAGTATTTCTATGAGAACACTATGTAATTTATCAACTAGTGATTTCTTACTGTTTATCTTTTTTTTGAAATTCTGTATTATTTCTACTCTTTTCATGTTTTTTTCTCTTTAAATAAATCTTCTTAAAAACAACAACAAAAAAAAACCCATCGTGCAATATATATAAAAGACTATTCACAAAGACCACATATATGATATCATTTATATGACATGTTTGAACACACACTTATAGAAATTAGATTGGTGGTTGCCTAGGAAGATAAATGGGGTTGGGAGGAGAATGACACCTAACATTTCAGGTATCTTCTGCAGTTATAAAAATGATTTGAAGTTAGATGTGCTGCTGATTAACTTAAGTATATTAATCATTGAAATGCATGAAATGAATAAATATTCAATATGAATTTATAAGGCTTTTGAATGGAGTAAGAGGTAGCTTTACTAGTTTTTATTATCTCAAGTATATACGCATTGTGCTTGGCTATGGCAATCTAGAATATTTCACAGATGAAGGGAAAGGTTTAAATAATACACTAACATTTGAATAGTGTTTTCTAGGAGTATAGATAAGATCTGAATAATATAATTAATAAATGTTATATACTAGGATTTATACAAATGCTGCACCATATAATGACAGAATATCTATTAGTTATAAATATGTACAACAGAATTATTAAACATTATTTTCAGGTTTTTAAGGACATGCTAATGAATCTCAAATAATTTGAACTGTTTGAAAAAGACCTTTCAACTAGCTGAAAAAAACTTAAGTTAGCTGTAAATAAACAAAAGATAAGAGAATACTCAATTAGATAGAAATTAAGTAATATTATAGTCAATGAAGACATCAGAATAGAAATCAGAAAGTATTTAAAAGTAAATTGTAATAAATATATAACATAGAAATTGTGAGACGTACCTAAATGTAACAGTATTTATAGGGAAAATTATATTGTAAAATGTATGGATTAAAAACAAGGTTATTTTAAAAACTTTGAGAAAAACAATGCAAACTTATTAGCATAAGTTAATTTAATAGAAAAAGACTTGCGCTAAGTAAATAAAAATATGTGATAGTTTTTAGAGAAGACAGATAAAATGAGCAAACTTTCAGCTAAAACATGGGATAGGGGAGGCAAAATTTAAGTTAAGTGAAAAATGATAAGAATTGAAAATGCACATATTTAACATTATATAGCTGTTTAAAGGAATATAAAGATGTTTAAAAACTGTCATTCAGTTTGATACTAACAATAAAACAGGAACATACTTAGTAAAATTCAACTGAACAAAGTGATACAAGATTAAAAATCTAAATAGCAGATATTATAGAAATTAAATTCATTATTAAAAACTATCCTATAAGGATGGACTTCTTCAAACTTTAAGAAATAAGTAATCTTATACAGGCCCCCTTCAGAACAGCTGAAATATTTCCCAACTCATTTTTATGAGGTCAACCAAACCCAAGCAGAATACTGCAAGAAGCAATCTGCAGACAAATCAATATCATAAATATAGATTTAAAGATTCTGAGCAAAGTGTTAGTCTATTTAAACCAGCAGCATATCTAATTTCAAGGGATTTTATTACTAGGATGCAAGCATGGGCTAACATTTGAAAATCAGGCAGTTCACTACTTTTTGAAAAGAGAAAATACAGATGATCATCTCAATATATGTAATACAATAAAACTCTACATTTATAGTAAAATAATAAAAAAAGCTTTTAGTAAAGAATACAAAGATCTTCTAGAATTTGACAAAGATTATCCAAAAATGTCTCTATCAAGCACCATATTTAATGATGAATTATAAAAAGCTTTGCTCCTTGGCAGGTGAACCAGGTAAATGTGCCCTCTGTTGTCATTTCATTTAAAATTGTTTTCAAACTCAAAATGAGGATTAGGCAACCCAGGGCATTTCCATGTTAATACACTAGGGGGAAGAAGTCTGTTTGAACAGCAGGTGATACTGCTATGTGAAAAAGTAATCGATTCAAATCTCAGATTAGGCATAAATATTGATCCAGATGCATGGCAGATCAAATGTAAAAGGCAAAATGATAAACTAGTTTACAAATAGGATCATATCTTCAGAACAATGAGTACCCTAAGCTTTCTTAATATGGGGTCAAGAAAATATTAGAGAGGAACTATGAGGTTAAGAAAATATTAACCAAACACTAACCGAGTTAGTGTTTCATTAAGAGCTTCAATTCATAAAAGGACTTTTAAAATCTCCATCACTGTTCATTCAAATTTGCTGTGAACCTAAAACTGCTCCAAAAACTAAAGTTTATTTTTGAAAATTAAAAAAAATGACAGGTAATAATTTGGAATATATTGATAAAACATACGCATCAAAAAAATATCCAGGAATGAGACTAAAAGGGCATAAGGGATTGCTGTACTTTGGTCTGTAATGTCCCCCAGAAGACCATAGGTAAAAGGACTGGTCCTCAGTTTGGTGCTGTTGAGGTGAGTGGAAACCTTTAACAAGTAGGCCCAGTGGGCAGTACGGGTCTCTGGGTGCAAGCCCTCACATGGGGTAGTAGGGTGTCATCCTTTTGTTCTGTGTTTGCTTCCCCCTAGTATTAGGTGATCAGCTCACTTGACCACTCGCTCCCTTTCACTGAGTGCTAGATCACCGCAGGCCCAAGAACAATGGGCCAACAAACCACAGGCTGAAAGTCCCACAACTTGTGAGCAAAAATATACCTTCCCCTTTTTAAGTGATTACACCAGGTATTTGGCCACAGTGATGGAAAGCAAACTCACAAGTGCCATAAGGTATACAGAGAACAAGTTGAATCAGTAGTCTGAAATCCCCAGAAAGACAGAAACAAGGAAGTGTAAGAGATAATAATCAAACATTTTCTAAAACTGAAGATAAAACTAAAAATTTAATATCAGCAAAAATGCTAGACAGAAACAAAGAAAAGTTACAATTAAGTGTGTAAATTTAAACTGCTCAAAATGAAAGATGAAAAAATCTAAAACTACTCAAGAGACGGAAATTATAGGAAGATGTTAATAGTAGAGTGTGCTTGGCAGAATAATAGCTTCTGAAGGTATGCAGACTTTAATTCCCAAAAGCAGAAGATTTTTCAGGTTTGATTAAGGCTGAGAATCTTGAAGTGACTAGATAACCTTGCATCATCTGTGTGGGCTGATCTAAATCACATGGGCTTTTTAAAAGCACAGAAATTTTCAGCCCAAGGGTGACTTGACCATGAGTAAGGGAGATGCAGAGCTACCGCTTCATAAATGGAAAAAGGAATAAAAAGATCACAACCCACTGACAATGCTAATTTTAGTCCAGTGGGGCCTGTGCCAGACGGCAGATCTACTGAAACATAAGGTTACCAATTTGGGATGATAAATTTATTATCATATATATAGCAGCAGTAGAAAACAAATACACAGAGGCTCAAATAAAAAATTATTTGGGGACTACATGGAATAATTCATGGCAGACCAACACTCATGCTGAAAACTAGAAAATTTTTAAAAAATAAATTATACTTTTAAGTACATTATAAAGGTGCAGAAAAAATGAAGGTTAGAGATACTGAAATTTCAGAGGGCAGAATGGCTAAATTGGACACAGGCTCTCCCCTTCCCTTTTCCCTTAAAGCATGTGAACATTCTAAGCAAGGGTTATTATTGAACAAGTGTTATTTTGGGAACCAGAGAAACCAGTATGATTCTAAGGGTATGATGATTCTAAGGGTAGAATAACAAAACTTAGATTTTAGGAGGCCTTAGACATAAAGCCAGTTCTGGAATCATGACATTTCTTGATTTATGAAGCTGCTTGGGACTGCATGACATAAATCCCACCCATAAACATATGAAAAGCGGAGTACATCTTCCTACCTCATAGTACTTAACATCTACAGTATCTACTGGAGCACGATGCCCTTGAAAAGACAAGAAATAAAGCTCTGCATAGCACTGACACTTGAGTACTGACGCTCAGTGTAGAGACACTTGACAATGTGAATTAGCCTTTTTAAAAAGTCCACTTCTCTGCACAGAGGCAAGAACTTATTTTTGATAATGGAGAAAGGTTTTTTTCTGAATCATAAAAGGCTAGAGAGGTAAAAAGGAAGGCGTAAGAGCCTCAAATATATACAAGTATCTTGTCAAAATATTTGTTAAATCCTGAAGGGAGGCCAGGTTTAGGGCTAACAGACTAATTTAAAAACGTCTAAAAAAGTTGAAAAACATGCCATACAATCATATGGCACTTACAAGACCAACATTCCTCACAAAGATTTTGGTAACAAAGCAGGTGAGCTGAAGGTCCTGAAGAGGAATGCTGGATCAACATTTAACCTTTCGCAAATAACAAACCTGCTGAGGATATGTTTATCTCTCTATCCATGCATCCATCTATCTATATCTATATCTATCTATCAATTTTTGTACAGGGGATTGAACACAGGGCCTTTACTCTGAGCTATATATTTATCCATTTACTTATCTATCTATCTATCTATCTACTGAGGTAAGATCTTGCTAAGTTGATAAATTGCCCAGGATGGGTTCAGACTTGAGATCCTCTTGCCTCAGCTTCCCAGAGTGCTGGGATTACTGGCATTTACCACCACACACATAGAGTAACTAAAAACTGGTCTCTGTCATAGAGATTGTACTGATAAACAAGGAACCTGCAGACATTTGATTAATTATTCAGAGTTAGCATTTAAAAAAAAAAGACCAGCAAGGGCTCAAATATGATGAAATGTTGTGTCGCTTAATAAGGGCATACATTCTGAGAAATGTGTTCTTAGGCGATTTCATCACTGTGTCTTATAGTATATTTCCACTATGACTTCACTAGGTAATATAATCTTATGGGACCACCATCATACAAAGCTGTCTGCCACTGACTGAAATATCGTTACGTGGTATATAACAGTATGTGGCTAAGTTCTGAAGCTTCTTACTATAGAGATGTAAAGAAATAAACCTAAAGTCTCTGACAGACTGGTCAGAAATTGCCTTGGTTTCCTGGTATTGAGAAGATGAGTTTGGAATTTTAACTGAGGGTGAATATCCTAAAAGGAGCACTGAACTAAGATTTATCAGGAATTTGATTGAGGGCAGACTGAGATTTACCAAAGCATCACTCACTCTATCCTGAATCCAGGTTATTCCTTTTTGGATCAAAATTAGACCTTGATGCTACTCATCTAGTAGAGGAAAAAGAAAACACTCATCACATGAAAAATTGAAAGCACTCTAACCATAACATCTACAAATTAATCTAGAAAATAAATGGTGCACAAAAAAATAGAATAATAAGACTGAAAAAGCAAAAGTAAAAAAGACAAAAAGATAGATCAGACGTAATCTAGATATTGCAGTTAGGAAATAAACACTCTAAATTATGATTATTGTATCATCAAGAAAATTGAAGAAAAGGTGAACAAAATAGATAAACAATTTAAAATTTTCAAAAAATAGCATCCCTAAAATGAATAAAAGAGGCACTTTAGATAAAAAAAAAAATCATTGAGATAAAGAACTTAATACAGTGGTACCTTGATTTACAAACTTAATTTGCTCTATTGTTTTGGAGAAGATGGCAACATTTGTGTTTGTGTGGAGAAAATGCCTGCAGCCATATTTGTCACCTGATGCAGAGTTTGTAAACAAAAACAAAATTTTGCCCACACTTCTATTTGCAAATCAAGATTTTTGCAAACAAAAGCTTTATGAACCAAGGTACCACTGTATATGGGTTTAACGAGATTGGAATTAGTAGAAGACAAAAGTAGTTAACTAAAAGACTCACAGTAAATGGCCACAGTAAAAGCATCAGAATAAGTACAGGCAATGGTGCAACAAACTTATAAGACACAAAAGATCTAGCAAATGCAAATGAACACCTAAAGATAAGGAATGAAAGTTTATAAGGAATATTTAAAGATATAGCGGACTATTACTTACTAAACTAACAGGTCAAAACTTTAGGGGGTCAAGAGACTATATAAGCTGAGCTAAGTTAATACTTAAAACCACATCTTAAAGTAAAAAGACATTAGAATGTCTTTAAAAATGATCCAGAGAAAAGAAATTACAGATTGAATATCCCTAATACAAAGTCCAAAATATGAAACTTTTTGAATGCAAGCATGTCAGGAGTGAAAAATTACCAAGCCTGACCTATGTAATGAGTTGCAGTCAAAATATGGTTTCACATACACAAATTTGTTTTGTATTAAAAAGTCATTATGTGAATTAGTTTCAGGCTATGCTTATTTATTTAGGTTTAAATAAGTGTTCATGTTTAGGTTTAGACCTACTGCCAAGACATCTAATTCTGCATTCTAAATAGTCCAAAATCCAAAAATGCCTGAAATCTGAAACAATTCTATCCCAAGCATTTTGGGTAAGGAACAGTCAAAGGAACAAGAAAAAGACTAAAAGCAGATGTCTCGACAAAATAATGAAACACCTATGATAATGGAGCAGCATCTTTAAAATATGGGAAGAAACACAGCAGCCAACATAAGGCACCTATACTTTGTGAGGAAAGATTTCCTCCATAAATTTAGTAGATAGTTGAGAAAAATAAAAATGAGAAAAATGTCAACACTAAGCCTATGCTAAAAAGCAGTAAAGGGAAATCTCCAAGGCAAATAAAAATTACCCAATGAAAACAGAATGTAACAGCAAAAGCACCAAAAACATAAATATACAGCAAATATTAAGAGATATTACTACACAAAACAATATTATTGACGTACTGGAGATCTGAGTATATGTAGAATTTAGATGTGTTAATAATTTTAGAGGGGAAAACAGTACATAAGTGGAGCGTGTGTTTTGATGTTTTAGCCGTAACCAGTGATAAAAGAATCTTACTCTATCAAAAAAAAAAAAAAGAATCTTATTCTGTAAGACAGGATGCCATGATTTGTGTCTAGATGTCCTCTCAAAGCCTCATGTGATCATAGAAGGTTTTTTTGGAAGTGACTAAATCTACAGTGTATGATTGATTCGTGGTGCAGTGCTGGGATTAAGGGCAAGTGATGATGGCTCAGTCCTTTGATTGGATTGGCATTGCAGTCTGGCTACAATATAAGGGACCAAAAGGGGGCTTGTCTCCTCCCTTTTTTACTGCTTTTGCTATCTTCTGCCACCATGAACAGGTGCCCCTCTGCCTTGTGTCACCCTGCCCTGGAGCCAGCCAATTATGGACTGAAACTTCTACAGATTGTGAGACAAGAAAATCTTTTCCCCCTTTAACTTTGAGTGTTGTGTACTTTGTTGCAGCAATGAGAAAAATAAAACAGAGGATAATGTACATATTACTTTAGAGAGTAACTACTAAGGAAAGAGTAAAGTAATAAATATGCACCTTACAAGATAAAGGAAGATTAAAGGTAAAATATTTTATTGTCAAGCAGGTACAAGGGAAGATGAAAAAAAGAATATAATCAGATTTGTCAGATGGAAAAAATATCCAGGAATATCAAATCACATAAAATCCTCATAATATTAAATAAATAATGGTATACAAAAGAAATCAAAGAATAAATAAGAGTCTTTAGAACTAAATGATAATGCCACAACAGCATATGAGAACTTATAATACATGATGAACACAGTCCAAAAAAGAAGCTTATAGCTGTGAATGCCTATATTGTCAAAAGAGAGCAAGCCCAAATAAATAACCTAATGATACACCTTAAGGTTCTACACAAAAAGGAACAGTCCAAACCCAAAGTGAGTAAAGGGAAGGAAATTATAAAGATCAGAGAAAAAAGTAATAAAATTGAGATCAACAAAATAGTACAAAGAATCAATCACTCAAAGGAATTGTTTCTTCAAAAGAATAAATGAAATAGACAAACCCTTAGTAATCTAACCAAGAAAAGTATCAAAAGATCTTAATTAATGCAACTAGAAACAAAAACATTGAAATCACAACAGATGCCACCAAAATCATAAAGATTTTTAATACCTCCTGTACAAACCAACATGTCAATACAGAAGAAATGGATAGATTCCTAGATACATATGAATTAACATACCAAAAGTGAACCAATAAGATTTTATTAAAAACTTGAATAACCCAATAACAGGCAATGAAATTGAAGAAGTAACTTAAAAAAAAGAACTCTACCATCTACGAAAAGCCCAGCTCCAGCACAGATGCTTCACATAAGTAGAAACAGCCAATAAAAACATGAAGAAATGTTCAGACAACATCACTGACCATTAGAGAAATGCAAATTAAAACAATACTGAGATTCTATCTTACCCCAGAAGGAAGAGCCATCATCAAGAAACCAAATAATAACAAACACTGCTGAGGCTAACGTGGGAAAGGAACCCTACTACATACTTGGCCCAAATGTGAATTAGCACAACTACTATGAAATCCGTATAGAGACTGCTCAAAGATTAAAACTGGAAATTCCATTCAATCCCATTTTTCTTTTCTAGGTATTTTCCCATAAGAGTTAAAGACATCATATTACAATGACACATGCATATCTATGTTTATAGCATCACAATTCATAATAGCTAAGACTTGGAAGCAGCCTATATGGATAAAGCAACTATAATTCCAACTACTCAGCAGTAAAAATGGAATATATGCACATGACAGACACCAACATCAGAGAAACAAATTAGACATAAAAGAATATTACCTGATTTTGAATGTTAAATCAACACAAAACTAACCTATATTTTGTTATATTTTATAATTGTGGGAAGTCTAATGACAGACAAGCGGTCTTAGAGGCATTTTGTGGTACTAGTAATATAACATCTTTGACCCAGATGCTGTTCACATATAGGTTTCTTTTGTGAACATTCACTCTGCTGTATAACTTAGGATTAAAGTATACTATATTGAGATAAAAATATAAAACTAACTAGAAAAAGCAGTACCAAAAGAAAATCACGAAGAATGTATCTATAAAAAATGAAGTGCCAAAATGATCCTATGAATCCTCAAATATGAGACAGGGACAAACCTTGGTAGATACAAAACAAGAAAACAACAGAGCATCTGATACCTGGTAAGTCTGAAACAACTACAAAAACAAAATGAACTCAGCGGGTCAATCCAAAGGCAACCACTGTAACCAAGAAAGGCCTTCGCACTTGGATAGCAGTGAGGACAAAGGGTTTGCAGCAAATTCTGAAGGGGCTGGAGTTGCCTGGGAAAGATTAATTCCCAAAACTAACATGCTGAAATTGCTTTTCAAAATAAAGTTTTACACTGAGTGTAAACCACCTGGGAACAGAATCCAAATTGAACAGGGAACAAAATAAATGGAAAGAAAAATTCTATATAAATGGGAAGTGAAAGAAAGCCAGGAAATAGGCATTAAGCTGCATATTTTGGAACAACTGATAAAAACAAAAAGTTATGATTTTAAAGATAAATCTAAATCAATTTTTTCTAAATGTTCAGAAAACAATAAATTCATAAAGAAAGATCATCATAAGTAGGTTAGATTTCATAAGTTATAAGAGGAATGAAAGACCAAAGAAGCAACAAAGTAACAGTCCTGAAAGAAGGCATGTCAGACAAGATACAGTCACAAAATATTTCTCTAAGAATAAATAATCTAATGATGAGAAAGATGTCCGATCAGTGAGTAGAAAAATACAGAGCCTCCCAGGGAGAAACAACACATATGTCAGAATAAAACATCCTGGAGAGATCCAGACAGAGGGAGATAAATCCTCTTGACACAGTAAGAAATTAAAACAAAAAAAGTTCGTCAAACACGCAGCCTCGGGGCTACAATTGGAACAGCTAAAATTAGCAGACATGGTGCTTTCTGCTGCCACCCACCCAGCCACCCAAACTTGCGCTGGCCACAACCTGCTGTGACCGGCAGAAGGGCCTGGACTCCTTCCGACTGTGACTCAAAGAAGCCACAGCTGCACTGAAGTTGGGGTTGGTGAGCCCAAAGGAGAATGGAGCCGGCGAAGGGATCTTCATTAATCCACAGTCAGTGCTGGGAATAAGACCCCCTGCCACGGGAATGGCTCAACCAAATGGACAACATGTTAGAATCGGGCAGGAGGAGCCTGCACTAGGAACAACAGTGACTTTAGTTGGTTGCTCCCTCCCCAGAGCTGATTTGTGGAATTTGCTTGGCCTGGGTCACACCCCTGGCCAGGACCCAATAAGCCGTCCCAAACCGATTCCCCACGCCTAGCACACACTAACCTGGTGAAGGCCCCTGAATTTTGACTGACCCGGTGGGGAGGGGCTAGCATATGCAGCCTGTGCTTACACCTCAGTAACAAGAGCAAACAGTAGGGGGCAGAAATCCCTCATCAGTGTGCTTCAGAAGAACCATAACCAACAAGAAAAGGGGCTGAGACCTCCACTATATACCTGTATGGAAGAAATCAAAAACATGACAAGAGAGACAAACAAGAAGAAGCCCCCCAGCCCAAAACCCTGAGAATATTGACCCACGAGAGGGAAAAACAAAACAGACTGAGGGCAGCAAACATGCAACATCAGACATGACTTCAATGGACATTAAGAGATATCTTTGAGAACTTGCAGATGAACTCAAAACTGAAACATTAAATCAGGTAAAGCAAAATATAAGTAAATTAATGAAAGAAATGCTAAGCACCTCTCAAGAAGACACAGACAGAAGGGAGGAACACACAAAAAGGAGAGAAACATTCGATAAAGAATATAAAGAAAATTTAGAATACATGAAACAGATTCAAAGAGATTACCAGGAAATTAAAAACTCCATTGAAAGCTGGCAAAACTGCTTAAAAGAAGCTAAGGATAGACTATCAGCACTTGAAGACAAGTTTGCAATGTGTGATCATGAAAGGAAAGATCTCAAAAATAACAAGGAAACAGGCAGCAACAATACAAAGGCCAGAAGATGACAAGAGAATCTATATAATTTAAGAATAACAAACGTGAATGAAGAAGCAGGGATAAAAACAGGTGAATTACAAAGGCTATTCACAGAAATAATTAAGGAAAACTTCCCAAGCATGGGAAAAGAAAATGATAATCGGTTATGTGAGGCATACAGAACTCCAGCCACTTACAGAGCTATACCCAGACATATAATAATCCAGATACCAGAAATTCAACATAAAAACAGAATATTGAAAGCCATCAGAGAAAAGAAACAGATTACCTATAAAGAAAAGCCCATCAAGATCAAAGCAGACTTCTTGACGCAGACCATCAGATCAAGAAGAGCTATATTAGTAAAAAATTGTTATGTATTTTTGTTTTTACTAATATTGTTATGTACTGCTATATTCAAGCCCTGAAAGAAAATAACCTCCAGCCCAGATTGATGTACCCCACAAAACTGTCACTAGAAATTAATGGAGAAACAAGAAGCTTCCATGAATGACAAAGAGGTATTGGGGGAATTTGTGACTACCAATCCAACCCCGCAGAGAATACTGAAGGACATTCTAGAAAGAGAGAAAAAAAATACCAGGATTTTAGAAACAGTGGCAGAAAGGCCTCAATGAACAGGGCAGGCAGTAGAATGAAGGAGAAAAGTAGGCAAACAAAAGAAGAAAAATAGCATAGCAGAGATGAGGCAGAGAAGGTTGGCTATAATCTCTAACACAGATGGCCTTGATACCCTAAAAAAAAAAAAAAAAAAAAAAA
>PVLA01011704.1:0-36902 GCA_004027455.1 Hydrochoerus hydrochaeris
AGAAAAACTTTCATTCAAATTTAATGGAGAAACAAGATACTTCCATGACAAAGAACAACTGAAGAAATTCACATCCACCAAACCAACCCTAGAAAGAGTACTGAAAGACATACTACACAGAGAAAAAAATGACCACAATCCCTAAAACAACAACAGAAAGAAACCACCAGGTAGGATAAGCAATTAAATAAGGGGAAAAGCAGAAAGCAAACAACTGGAACATAACATGGCAACGTCGAGCCAGTACATATCAGTGATATCCATAAATATAAATGGCCTCAATTCACCTATAAAAAGAAATAGATTGACAGAATGGATCAAGAAACAGGACCCCACAATATGCTGTATACAAGAAACACATCTGACCCAAAAGGAAACTCATACCTTAAAAGTCAAAGGATGGAAAACAGTATTCCATGCAACAGGAAACCAGAAAAAAGCAGGGGTAGCTATTCTATTTGCAGACAATGTGAACTTCAAACCTAAAATGATTAAAAGAGATAGAGAAGGTGACTACGTACTTGTTAGTGGAAAAATTCAAGAGGAAGGACTCACAATTATAAATATATATGCACCAAATACAGGAGCACCCAACTACATAAGACAGATACTAATGGACATGAAAAACCAAATACACAAGAACACAATTATAACAGGAGATCTTAGCAGCCCATTGTCACAAAGAGATAGATCAACTAGACAAAAAGTCAGCAAAGATAGAACTGAATCACACCTGTAAGCAATTGGACTTAGTAGATGTTTACAGAGTGTTCCACCCAACCACATCAGAATACTCATTCTTCTCAGTTGTACATGGGACATTCTCCAAAATAGACCATATATTATCCCATAAAACATTCTTAAGTAAATGCAAAGGTATTAAAATCATACCATGCATAATATCTGACATAGTGCACTGAAATTGGAAATTAATGGCAAAAGAAACTGTAAAACATGTATAAATATATGGAAATTCAATAACAGTCTTTTGAGCAACCAGTGGGCTACAGATGAAATTAAAGTAGAGATAAAACAATACCTACAATTCAATGAAAATTTAGAAACAACATACTGTAATCTGTGGGATGCAATGAAAGTGGTCTTAAGAGGGAAATATAAAGCAATAAATTTTCATATCAAGAAAACAGAACAAGCACAAATAAACAACATAATGCTCCATCTCAAGCTTCTAGAATAATAAGAGAAAGCTAAACCCAAAGCTCAGAAAAGAGAAGAGATTGTAAAGATTAGAGCAGAAATCAATGCAATTGAAACTAAAAAACAGCACAAAGAATTAATGAATCCAAAAGCTGATTTTTTGAGAGAATAAACAAAATTAACAAACCTCTAGGTAACCTTTTCAAGAGGAAGAAAGAAAAAAACCCAAATTCATGCAATAAGAACCGAAAAGGGACAAATTACTACAGTTCCCATGGGAATTCAAAAGATCATGAATACCTACTTTGAAAATCTCTACTCACATAGAGTAGCAAACACAGAGGAAATGGACAGATTTCTAGAAACATATGAACTACCAAAGCTCAACCAAGAAGATACAGCAATTTTGAACAACTCAATATCTGCTATTGAAATTGAAAATGTAACTCAAAGCTTACCAACACAGAAAAGCTCAAGTCCTGATGGATTCACAGCTGAATTCTACAAGAATTCTAGAGAAGATTTGATAACAGTACTCCTTAAATTCTTCAATGAAATTGAGAAAAAATCAATCTTCTCCTAAATCATTCCTGGAGGCAAGTATTACTCTGATACCAAAAGCAGAGAAAGATCCAACCAAAAAAGAGAACTATAGGCCAATCTCACTAATGAACATTGATGCAAAGATTCTCAACAAAATACTGGCAAATAGAATGCAGCAAATCATCAAGAAGATTATACATCATGACCAAGTGGAGTTCATTCCAGGAATGCAGGGATGGTTTGATATACGCAAACCAATAAATGTAATACACCACATCAACAGAGCCAAAAACAAAAACCACATGGTCATTTCAATAGATGAAGAAAAAGTTTTCGACAAATTCCAACACACGTTCATGATAAAAACTCTTCAGAAACTCGGAATACATGGCATCTACCTCAAACTTATTAAGGCCATCTATGACAAACCAACAGCCAACATTATACTAAATGGACAAAAACTGAAAGCTTTCACTTTAAAATCAGGAACAAAACAAGGATGTCCACTATCACCACTCCTTTTCAACATAGTTCTGGGAATACTAGCCAGGGCATTCAAGAGAGAGAAATAAAAGGAGTAAAGATAGGAAAGGAAGAAGTTAAATTATCACTATTTGCAATTGACATGATACTCTATATAGAAGACCCAAAAAACTCCATTAAAAGACTGCTAGAGGTAATAAACAAGTTCAGCAGTCTAACTGCATACAAAGTCAATGTTCAAAACTTAATAGCATTCCTGTACACAAAGAACTCACTGAGAGAGAAATTATGGAAATATCGCCCTTTACAATAACATGTAAAAAATGAAATACTTAGGAATCAACCTAACTAAAAATATAAAAGACTTATATGCTGAAAATTACACTATGCTGAAAAAGGAGATTGAAGAGGATATTAGAAAATGGAAGGACATTCCTTGCTCTTGGTTAGTAAGAACGAACATTGCGAAAATGGCCATACTCCCAAAACTATTATACAGATTTAATGTAATCCCAATGAAAATATCACTGTCATACCTCACAGATCTAGAGAAAGCACTCCTAAAATTCATTTGGAAACAGAAGAAACCTAGAATAGCAAAGGCAATTCTAGGCAACAAAAGCAAGGCAGGAGGCATCTCAATTCCTGACTTGAAACAGTACTATAAAGCCACAGTGATAAAATCAGCTTGGTACTGGCAAAGAAGTAGGCCTGAGGATCCATGGAACAGATTAGAAGATGCAAGCACAACTACAAAGACACTCAGCCACCTGATATTTGACAGAGGGGCTAAATATGTCCACTGGAAGAAGAATAGTCTCTTTAATAAATAGTGTTGGAAAAATTGTCTCTCTACATGCCAAAAACTGAAACTAGATCCATGCATATCACCATGCACAAAACTAAAGTCTAAATGGATCAAAGACCTAAATATTAAAACAGAAACACTAAATCTCCTGGAAGACAAGGTAGGTAGAAATCTTGGAGACATAGGGGTAGGGCAGAGAATTCATGAACAAAATGCAAGGTGCACGGGAAACACTTCAATTAATCAACAAATGGGATCTCATATTATTGAAAATTTTCCGCACTTCAAAGGAAATCACCAACAGAATGTAAAGAAAACCAACAGAGTGGGAAAGAATTTTAACCAGCAACCCCTCAGACAAAGTACTTGTGTCCAGAATATATAGAGAATTGAAAAACATCAAGCCAATCAAATTCAAAGACCCTCTCCAAAAATGGGCATCTGAGATGAACACACAGTTCTAAGAGAAAGATATACAAATGACAAATAAATACATGAAGAAATGTTCACCATCACTGGTCATTCAAGAAATACAAATTAAAACAGCATTGAGATTCCACCTTACTCCAGAAAGAATAGCTGCCATCAATAATTCAACTGAAAACAAATGTTCACGAGGCTGCAGGGAAAAAGGAACACTGCTCCACTGTTGGTGGGAATGTAGACTGGTGCAACCATTATGGAAATCCATATGGACAATTCTCAGAAGACTATGACTGGAAGCCCCATTCAATCCAGCTATTCCCCTCCTGGGTATTTTCCCCAAAGAACTGAAAAGTTCACAGTGATATATGTGTACCCATGTTCATAGCTGCACAATTTGTGATAGCTAAATCCTGGAAACAACCAACATGCCCATCAACTGCAGAGTAGATAAAAAAGATGTGGCATTTTTATACAATGGAATATTACTCAGCTATAAAAAAGGATGATCTTGAGGCCTTCATAGGCAAGTGGAGAAAACTTGAGACTATCCTCATTAGTGAAATAAATAAGAATCATATTTATAAATATCATATTGTATCTGCAGTGTAAAAAGTAAATAAGAACTACAAGTGTAATAAAACCAAAATGTGTAATTGCTATTGTAAAAAAGAGGAAAAGAAAGTTCTCTAAGGGATATAACTGCATGTATGTTTGAGTGTGTAAAATAGATGAGCATATTTCTGAATCTTTGTTGGATCTTTGAGCAGAACTGATTGTAGTCTGACTGTTTGAATATTTACTATGAACCCTTTAACTTTGTAACTTGAACAACTACATCCAGGATGACAGTACATAATTTATAAATTACTGATTTCTTAGTGGGGATTTTTCTCATTCTCCTTTTTCTTTCTTTCTTTTAGAATTCTGTATTGTTGCTGCCCTTCTTTCTGTTTTGCTTTTTTTCTTCTCTTTAAATAAAATTTTAAAAATGTATAATTTGTATTGTAAAAAAGAGGAAATAGGAAGTGCTATAAAAGATATAGCTGCATATATGTTTAGGTGTGTGGGATTGAGAACCATATTGCTAGGTTCTTGTTGGATTGTTAAACAGATCTGTTTGCACTCTCACTGCTTGAATGTCCACTTTGTGTGCTTTAATTTTGTAACTTGAATAATTATTTCTGAAAGAACTATATGTAATTTATCAACTAATGATTTCTTACTGTTTATCCTCTTTTTTTGAAATTCTGTTATATTTCTACTTTTTTCCTGTTTTTTTTGCTCTTTAAATAAAAAAATCCTCAACTAGACAATGGCAAACAGAGGGTAACAAATCATTAAAACAGATCACATATCATGTCCAAGTAGGCTTCACTTCAGGAATGTAAGTTTGATTCAAATATACAAATTAAAGCAGGATGTAATGCCCCCCCATAACCTGAGCATTTGGGAGGCTGAAGTAGGATGATCACTGCCCATTTGAGGCCAGGCTGGGCTACAAAATGAGCTCAAGGCCAGAGGTTCCACAGGCTTGAGTGGCCTGTGCCCAGAAACCTTCATTCAACCAGGGGAGCTGGGCCCACTGAAAGGGGAGGCAGGCCCATGCTACAGACACAAGGTGAGTTGCAGCTTGCCAGGGCAGATCTGGAAAAGTTTGGGACCATTGATTCCAGTGACTGGGTGCTGGCCAAGCCCCCTTACAACATTATAATAAGCTCCAGAGTTTCCACGGGCTTGAGTAAACCATGCCTAATGACCTTCATTCAACCAGTGAACCAGGCCCACCACACAAGGGGAGCCAAAGTCAAGTGAGTCCCAGTAGCAGAGGGCTCAGGTGGTGATTTCCAACACATCCAGGGAAAGCTTTGGAACATCTCTGGAAACATGGAAATATAGAAAAATGACAAAAATGCAATCTCAAACCTCCAGCCCATCCCAAGAAAACTTAGGAGCCATGTACACAGGAAAAAAATACTACACATACACCTGAAACACCTGAAATGATATCAACTGAAACAAAGAAGCAAGTATGGGAAGCTATGAGGGAACTCAAATCAGAAATAATCTCCCAGGTAAAAGAAGAAATGATAAAAGTAGTGAAACAAATACTGAATGCATCCAATGAAGAAACAGCTAAAAAATTAGAGGAACTAAGCAAAATGATAGAATCCCTTAATAAACAGTTTAAGAGACAAACAGAATGCATTAAGCAGATTCAAAGAGATATTCAAAACTCTCATGAAAGTTGCAAAAACCATCTCAACAAATCTGAAGATAGAATCTCAGACCTCGAAAATAAGATTGCAACTAGTGAACAGGAAAGGAAAGATCTTCTAAAAATAACAAGATATCAGAAAAAAACAATTCAACAGCAGCAAGATGATGCAAAGAAAAACAATATAAGATTAATAGGGATAAATGAAAAAGAAGAGGACAACACAAATGATATCAAGAGGCTATTTACAGATGTAATAGCTGAAAACTCCCCAAACATGAGTATGGAAAATGACATACAGATTAGTGAAGCATATAGAACTCCAAATGGCCATAACCAAAGCAAAACTACACCCAGACATATAGTAATCACCATCCCAGAAATCTAAAATAAGGACAGAATACTAAAAACTGTTAGAGAGAAAAGACAGGTCACCTATAAATGAAAACCTATCAGAATCATAGCAGACTTCTCAACACAAATAATGAAGTCAAAAAGAGCATGGAGTGAAGTGTTTCAGATCCTAAAGGAAAACAACTTCCAACCCAGACTGATGTACTCTGTAAAACTGTCCTTCAAAATGGATGAAGAAATAAGATACTTCCATGACAAAGAACAGCTGAAGAACTTCATGATCACCAAATCAACCTTAGAAAGAATACTGAAAGTCATTCTAGATACACATGGGAAAAAACTCCTAAGCAAGACAGACAAAAAGAATGGAAAGTTAAGATACAACCTCAGAAAGATAACATGTCAACAATAAACCAATATATGACAGTTATAACCATTAACTCAAATGGCCTCTATTCACCAATTAAAATGAACAGACTGGCAGAATGAATCAAGAAACAACATCCAACCATATGCTGTTTACAAGAAACCCATCTAACCCAAAAGGAAACTCATAGACTTAAAGTCAAAGGATGGAAAATAATACTCCATGCAACAGGAACTCAAAAAAAGTGGGGGCAGCTATTCTGTTTGCAGACAATGTGAACTTCAAACCAGGAATGGTCCAAAGAGATAAAGAAGGTCACTCCATAAGCATAAGATTATTATCTCAAGATGAAGAGATAACAATCTTAAATATATATGCAACAAATTCTAGAGCATCCAGCTACACAAAGCAAGTATTAACAGAAATGAAAAATCAAATAGACAATAACAAAATTATAACAGGAGACCTTAACATGCCATTGACACAAAGGGATAGATCACCTAGACAGAAAATCAGCAAAGAAATAACAGAACTGAACCACACTTTAGAACAAATGGACTTGATAGATGTATTCCAGTGTTCCATCTAACAACATCAGAATATACATTCTTCTCAGCAGTACATGGGACATTCTCTAAAATAAACGATAAGCCACAGAACATATTTAAGTAAATGCAAAAGAATTGAAATGATCCCATCCATGTTATCAGATCGTAGTTCCATGAAACTGGAAATTAATGACAAAAGTAAACTGCAAAAAACCCACAAAAACATGGAAATTAAATAATACACTCTTGAGCAATAAGTGGGTCACAGAGAAAATTAAAGAAGAAATTAAACAATATCTACAAGCAAATGAACACACAGATACAACTTACCAGAATCTGTGGAATGCAATGAAAGTGGTGCTCAGAGGAAAATTTATTGCACTGAGTTCCCACATTAGGAAAACAAAACAAACACAAATAAGCAACCTGATACTTCACGTGAAACATCTAGAAAAAGAAGAGCAAGTCAAGCCCAAAGCCAAAAGAAGGGAGGAAATTATAAAGATCAGAGCAGAAATTAATGCAATAGAGACTAAGAAAACAATTCAAAGAATCAATAAATCAAAGAGTTTGTTCTTTGAAAGAATAAATGAAATTGACAAGCCCCTAGCCAACCTAATTAAAAAAGAAAAGAAAAGACTTAAATTCATGCAATACAGAATGAAAAAGGTGAAATCACTACTGACCCTGTAGAAATACAGAAGATCATCAACAACTTTGAAAACCTCTATTCTCATAGGTTCTATAACACAGAACTGGACAGATTCCTAGAAACATATGAATCACCAAAGCTGGATGAAGAAGATGTAAAACTGCTGAATAACCCAATTTCTATTAATGAAATTGAAAATGTAATCAAGTCCCTACCAACAAAGAAGATCCCAGGCACAGATGGATTCACTGGGGAATTCTATAAGAAATACAAAGAAGACTTAATGCTGACACTCCTCAAACTCTTCAATGAAATTGAAAGGGAAGCAGTTCTCCCTAAGTCATTCCTGGAAACAAATATCATTCCAAAACCTGAGAAAGACCCATCTAAAAAACAGAACTATAGACCAATCTTCCTAATGAACATAGATGCAAAAATTGTCAATAAAATATTGACAAACAGAATGCAGCAAATCATCAAGAAATTATACACCATGACCGAGTGGGGTTCATCCCAGGCATGCAGGGATGGTCCAACATATGTAAATCAATAAATGTAATCCACCATATAAATAGAGCCAAAAGTAAGAATCACATGATCATTTCTACAGATGCAGAAAAATCTTTTTTTCTTTCATTTTTTTATTTAAAGAGAAAAAAACAGGAAAAAGGTAGAAATATTACAGAATTTCAAGAAAAGAAGATAAATAGTAAGAAATCACTAGTTGATACATTTCACATTGTTCTTTTAGAAATAGTTATTCAAGCTACAGGATTAAAGGACACAAAGCAGGCACTAAAGCAGTGAGAGTGCAAACAGATCTGTTCAACAATCCAACAAGAACCTAGAAATATGTTCATCAATCCCACACATCTAAACATACATGCAGCTATATCTTTTATAGCACTTCCTATTTCCTCTTTTTTTACAATAGCAATTATACATTTTTAAAACTTTATTTAAAGAGAAGAAAAAAGTAAAAAAAACAAAAAGGGTAGCAATAATACAGAATTCTAAAAGCAAGAAAGAAAAAGGAGAATGAGAAAAAGCCCTACTAAGAAATCAGTAATTTGTAAATTACATATTGTCATCTTGGATGTAGTGTTGAAGTCAGGGGTTGTGCAGAGAGCAATTAGAATCAGGACATGGAATTTATAATATTATTTTATGATGGTCACCCAGAGTGAACACAAGAAACTGCAGGAAATCTACCCACAACATCCAAGACATAGAATATTTAGTTAAGGGCCTGAATCCCACTGCAATGTCCTACATGAGTCCAGATGAAAACCTAGAGCCCATGACAATGCCTCCCACAAGTCCAACTGGAGGTCTAGAGCCCACAAAAGGGACTCATACCAGTCTTTTCTATGGATCCGTGCTAGGAAGGCCCAAAGATAAGCAGTGAAAGCTAGGAAGTCTATACCAGCAAGGTGAAGGAGCTGTGCTGGTAGGTTGAGGGTTTTACACTGCAGCAGAGAATTGACACTCAAAACAAAGACCAGGGCTGCCCTAAAAATACCACAGCCATCCTCAGCAACACATATATCATGAGTTTGAGGCCAGCTTTGGCTACATAGTAAGTCTCAAACCCCATCCTCCAAAAAGGACAAAAAAATTGTTCATGGAGGATTCTTCTATGACCCTCACTCCTTGTGAAAGCTCAGTAGTACTGTGGGAGGAGACAAGCATGGCTTAGACAGGCTGGGAAGAGTTGTGGCAGGACCCCCAGAACCTACACAGCACTGTCTCTGTGTCCTGTATGCAGAAGTGGCATACAAGGACACAGATGCTATGAAGACTGCACTGTATCCGTTTCATGGTAGCCCACCCTGTGTGTCTCTGGCTCAGAGTGTACTTTTAGTTTTGCCTTTTCCTCTCTTTCTCCTCTTTTTGTTCCATCAGAGTTTGCCCTGCATAGCCAGTTGCTCCTTATTCTCTACTCACACTTTTTCAAATAAACTTTGGCATCATTTTTAGCTTGTCTTGCTCAATTCTTTGTTTCACTGAAGAATCTGGGTAATGTGTGAGCCATTTCTCAAAGGATAATAGTGTCCCTATTCTCTCTCCTGAAATTTTAATGCCCAAAATTAATATCCCATCCAAAAGTTTTCTCAATTTTGTTGATCTTTTCAAAAATCAAATGTTCTTTTGATCTAATTGGGTTTTTTGTTTGTGTGTTAAGAGATGGTCTCCCTATATAGCCTGGACTGGCCCTTAAGTCCTGGCTCAATCATCTTCTTGTCCCTCAGCTTTCTGAGCAACATGCCACAGGCACTTGCTACCACTGTTTTACGCTATGGCTTTATATTCTATATTTCATTTATTTCTTTCTAATTATTATTTCCTTCCTTCTGACTTTGGATTAATTTGCTTTCTTAAATGCTAGGCAAGCACTGACCTGTAGGTCCAGTTTTTTTTTTAGTCAGAGCCTCACTAAGCTACTTGGCCTGGCCACGAATTTTGAGTAATCCTGCCTCAGCCTCCCAGATAGCTGGGAATAAAGGCATATATCACTGGGCCTGGCTGAGATTTCTTTTATGTATGCAGGCATTTGTGGGTTATCAACTAATGGTCACGGTGTAACTGAATCAGCATGGTTCTCCTTGTGGAAGGCCTACCTGAGGGTTGTTACCAGTAGCATTAAAGCAGAACTTGAAGAGCCAGGCTTGGTGGCTCACACCTATAATCCCAGCATTGCAAGTTTGAGACGAGCCTGGGCTACAAATTGAGCTCAAGACCAGCCTAAACTGCATAGCAAGACTCTGTTCCAAAAAAAAAAAAGCAGAACAGGAGGGGAAGATGGTGTGCTGTTGATTCTTCTGGAGGAGTTTGTCACATTGGCTTTCCTGATACAAATTTAGCTGTTTTCATCATGTGAGGAGTTCAGGCCTTTGCTGTTTGTTGAGGATGGTTGTGCTTGTCTTTGGGGACTCCTGGTCTTTGTCTTGAATGTGATCCTGGCTCCAGTGCAGAACCTTTGCCCTGCTGGCACAGATGCGTCATTCTACTGGTGCAGTTTCTAGCTTCCACCACTGACTCTTGGGCCTTCCCAGTGCAGATCCTTAATACAGACTTGCATGAAACATTATCATTGGCTCTAGGCTTCCAGCTGGACTTGTGCAGAACACTGCCATGGAATCCAGGCCCTCAAATGGATTCTTTGGGTCTCTAGTGTATGAACAGATCTCCTGTACTCTTATATTAGACTCTTTGAGTGAATATTATTAAATAATTGTGTCCTAAGTGGGTTGTGGTGGTGCAAGTCCTGTAATTCCAGCAATCGCAAGGCTGAGGCAGGAGGACTGCTGCAAGTTCAAGGCCAGCCTGGGCAACTAAATGAGTTCAGGGGAAGCCTGAACTATACAGCAAGACCCTGTCTCAAAAAACAAAAACAAACAAAATTATGTATCCTATATTAAATCTTTTCCCTTGTAAAACCTGACTATATTAGCATTTAAGACTCTATAGTTCCCTCTAAGAATTTTTCTTTTGCCACAGTTCATGTGTTAGTATGTCATACTTTCCATCATCTCAAAGTATTTTCTAATTTCCTTGGGGGTTTCTTCTTTGATCCATTAGTTCACTGTATACTTTCCACACTATATTTCCTATTTTCCCCATTCTCAGTTTCTTACTGTGTTCTGAAATGGCACTTTATATGATTTCAATTGTTTTCAATTTATGGAGAATTGATTTATGTTCTATCATGTAGTCTATTCACAGAAAAACATGCAAAAACTATGCTCTTATGTATCTCCAGTCTTTCACACAGTATTGCCACAAATCACATCTCCATAACCTCTTTGCTTAACACAGCTTTATAGGATTGTCCAGGTAAAAAGCATCTTTATAAGGATTGTCCCATGCATTTTCATTTGCATGTACAAACAAATGAGGAATTATAAATCAAAAATATGAAATTTTTGGCTTTTGCATTTATCTCTGTACTTATCTTTACCACTTTATTTTGTTGTTTGTTCTCTTTTTAAGACACAGTCTTACTATGTAGCTGAGGCTGGCCTTAAACTCATTGCAATCCTTCTGCCTCAGCAAAGTGCTGGGATTACAATTACAGGTGTGCACCACCACACCTTGTTTTACCAGCTGTTTTTATTTGGCTTCCATTTACTACGTGGTATCCATTCAATTTGAGCTAATGGACACTCCAGCATTGCTTGTAGGAGGGTTTAGCTAATAGTGGGTTCATTCAGCTTCTTTTTACCCGGATATGTCAATTTCTCCATGGTGGTGGTGGGGGATGAGCCAGGGTCTCCCTATGTAGAGCAGGCTGTCCTTGAACTCGAAGATTCCCCCTCTCAGCCTCCTGAGTGCCAATATTACAGGCCTACACCACCATGCCTGGCTGTCTCTATTATTTGGGGGATATAGTTTTATTTTACCACTTTTCTTTTAAAAAATATATCCCTGGGAAGGGATCGATCCAGAACTCCCTGGTGTGTTATCTTTGCTGCCATCATCTAGACTGGTTCTCACACCATCTTATAAAGTGGGTTGTTAGGCCCACATCCCCCCGTGTAATCTGACAAAGGGTTGAGTCCGGATTCAATTCCATGTCCTTCCCCTCTGTGATGTCCTAGTCTCTGGTGGAAACCAGATTCTTCCTGTTCTTCCTACCTCGGTGACCTCAGAGTTGTTCTGCAGCCCCAGCACCTCCCTCTTCTGAGGGTCCCAAATGTCCTCACAATCCCGGACACTCGCTGCTCCAGACCTGGCAACTTCCCCAGCACACTCCTCTCCTCCAAACTGGAACCCTGGATTCTTCCCCACCGGGAACCCTTGGCCCGGGAGGTCAAACTGAAAGTCCTAAACTTGCAGACCGAATTTAAAAGAGAAACCAACACAGCCTGGCCTTTGTTGGAGCCCTGGCGCCCCAGGTCCCGCCCCTCTCCTCCGCGCACCTGGGCCCTCCCCGGCCCTCCCTGCTCCTCTCCGCCCATGCCCCTAAGCCCCGCCCCTCACTGCCCCGTCTCCTGTCGGAGACACAACCCCGCCCCCGCCCCACCCCCTGCCCCGCCCCGCCCTGCCCCACTTCAGATCCGGAGGGCGTCCGGCCCAGAAGCACCAGGAAGGGGTGCGCAGTCGCTGGTCTCTGGTTTCTGGGTACCCAGGACCCTCTGGCAGGTGCGTGGGCACAGCGGGCTGTTGGCCATCCTCGAGAGCGCCTTGACCTCCATGTCTCCTGGGCCGGGCCGCGGTGGTATCCCCCGGGCCGCGGAGTCCCGTGGGGTCTTGTGGGGCGCGCGGGGAGCGCGGGTGGTGGTGGTGGTTGTGGCATTGAGCCAGCGGACTCTGGCTCCAGAACCTCGAGCCAGAGATGTGGGAGCTTTGCTGGAAGTCTGCCAGCCTGATGGCTAGCCTGTTTAAAAAAAAGGTAGGATAATATAGTACATTTTTGCTAGGTATAGTCTATCACAATTTTTTAAAACACTGAAAAATGTTTATTCTCATGGATTCAGTAATTCCACCACTTCTTGCCCTATTTTCTAAGGAAAAAATGACAGAGATTTGGCCCAAAATATGTGTGTAACATTTCCCTTACCATGTCATTAAAATAGTGATCAATTTTATATAACCAAACGTCCAGTGACTTGGGATAGAATGAAATAAACACAAAAGTTTATTTAGGTAGGTGCTAAAGATACTTGCAAAGGATAGTGACGTGAGAAAGTCTCCTTAAAGGTTAAGTGAGAGAGTATGGGTATAAAATTAAGTTGTATAAAGCTGGGGTATAACATTGTGTTGTGGCTAGGGCCTTTGGCATTGCTTCTGAGGCTGGGAGCCTCTGGGTGCCACCACCTGTCACCTGGAGGGCACAGGGCCTGAATGAAGTCCAGCTTTGTGTGCCCAGGGCAGGGGAAGGAAGAGCCGGCCTGAGCTCATGCTGGGCTGAACCAGGACTGCCTTCATCAAAAGGAAACTTACCCTGGGGACTTCCATTTTTAAAAATTGACAACTTCTGACTGTGGTTGCACACACTTGTAACCCTAGCACTCAGAGGTGGAGGCAGAAGGACCTAAAGGTCAATACCATCTGGCCAATTTAGAAATTTAGGAGAATCATGTCTCAAAAAGAAGGTGGGCAGCTGCTGAAAATTAAATCCAGCCCCTCACTGTTTATTGTTGTTAAATAGAATGATCAATCTCAAGTATGCTTTCCCTTTCTTTGTTTGAGGTGCCTGGGTGGAGCTCATTGCCTTGTAATAATGGAGGCAAGGGGTTTTATCACTGAGCTACACCTGGAGCCCTGATTATTTGTCTTCGAGGTAATTCTTTTTCTTACTTGCCACTATTAATGGCACAGTAAAAGAATTAAATGAACCTTAAATACATCAACGTATATTTATGTATGTGTGTGCATAATATATGTTTTTAGTTAAACATTAGTTGTGTGGCTTAACAGAAACCCATACAATAATTGATTCTCTTTGAAGCAATCTTTTTTTTTCAGTACTAGGGATTGAACTCAAGGCTTCATTGCTAGGGAGCATATTACCAGTCAGCTATTTGGCCAGCCTTATGAATCTCTTTGAGTTCACAGAATAATTATCTGTAAAAATCCATGGCTTAACTCTTACATAGTATTAATTTTTACTTTAGAAATAAATGCTCCTTAAACCACACTCTTGATGTATAACTGAAGTTTGTCACGTTTTCACCAAGATGTACATTATGAGGTTGTACAAAGGATTTAATTTTTCTTCATGATAACCCTAAAAACTAACACACATACTATAAGCTAGGATAGTGTTCAGTTTTTGTAATTATAACATTGCAATATCTTTGTTTTTTGTTTTTCATGACAGAGTCTTGCTATGTAGTTCAGGCTGGCCTTAACTATGTAGACAGGCAGGGCTCAAACTTGTGGCAGTTCTTTTACCTCATCCTTTTGAGTGCTGGGTTTATAGGTATGTGCCATCATGCTTGGCTGCAATATTTTTTTCCTTTAATACCCAGTTTCTCACCAGTTTGCTTATAGGAAAAATCTGAATTCATTGTCAACTTTTATGTTGACTGAAAAGCAATTTCCTTAAAAACTGTCACTTGAAACTTTTTTCTTTCAGGATGACTGTGGGAATCTTTGCCAGTTGTATTTTTGGTTTGAAAGTTAAGTATTTACCTCATCAGCAGAAGAAAAAGCTGCAAACTGACATTAAGGAGAATGGTGGAAAATTTTCCTTTTCATTAAATCCTCAGGTATTTGCATATCTCATATGGTAAACATGGTGTGATTGGAGAGAGTCATGCTGAGAGGAGTAAACAGAGGAGATCTACAGTGCTAGAAAGTTGAGAAAGCATGAAAACTGCCATTTCCATTTGCAAGGTGGTCCTGGAGAGGCAGCGGACATCTACTAGCAGACTGTTATTTGCTTTTTTTGGGGGGTGGGAGTGGGACAGTTCCACATGCCTTAGAGATCTGAAACAGACAAAGGCATAAACTGAATTTCAGTTCAGCCAACTCTGTTCTCAAAGGGAGGAATTCATAGTGCGCAGCATTTGTGAAGCATACTGAAGTCACCAGTGGTTATCACTGAAAGCACAGTTGGGAATATGGCTCCTGGGGCAAAGGAAAATGTGCCATGTAAACTATTTTTTGTGATATAGCCTGGCTGTTTGTCTTATTTGTATAAGGGTGGAAGAAAGCAACCTCCAATCTCCTGAACTGTAGGCCTAAGAGTTTAATATATGAAAGTTCACAGCTGGGTGAAACTTTGGAAACAATTGCAGCTAATCTCTTTTTATACCACTTTATTGTACAGAATAACAACTGAGGTCCTAAGGCACTTGGTTCTGGGTCTGCCCACCCCTCCCTTTGCACTTTGCTCCTTTTCCATTGATGTAGGGTGGGGATCACCCAGCCTGCCTCTCCCAGTACAGCCCTGGTGTGGGCACAGTGAGCCTGCTCTGTTCTGGAATAGAGTTCCAGTCCAGCTGAATCCTACAGATGGAAGGTCCATTATACCTGCAGTGTGGGCAGAATTGTGTGTGCTTCCCTTGGATGGCTTCCCGTACTCACTTGCCTCACCATTATGTGTGTGGATGGCTAATCCACACCCCTTCCACCTTCTCAGTTTGTCTTCTGGGTGGTGAACAGGCTCACAGTCTTTCCTTCTTAGAAACTCTCACGTACTGCGGATGCAACCTTTTGAAATTTTCTTTGCCAATGTATGTAGATGTTTGAGAAGTGCATATAACGATTATAAAAAAAGAAATGCAGCTGGGCATGTTGAGGCATGCCAGTAATCCCAGCTGTTCAGGCAGCTGAGGCAAAACAATGGCAAGTTCAAAGCCAATATGAGTAATTTAGCAGGACCCTTTTTAAAAAAAAACCCAATATCTCTATAAGGTAAAGATGAGAAATGAGGCACCAAGACAGAGAGTATGAACAGTATGCCTTCATTTGTCCACTTAAGTGTGAGTTGTCTGTGCAGAAAATAGCTCTAGAGAGATAGATGAGGAACAAAATACAAAAGATAGTTCTAGGGAGAGAAACAAAATAGTGGGAAAATATTAGTATGTCATTATTATTTCACTTTTGACATATTCTACACTACATGTAAATAAAGGTAGAAATAATTTAAAATAGTAAAGGACGACTATTCTTAACCTCTTTTTCCATTCCTAAGGGGGTAAGTGAACAAGGATATACAGGTGTACAGATAAGGATATTCATCACAACATTGTTACCATAGTGACAACTAGAAAAAATCTCCAGAGTTGGTTATCGGTTGTTGTATGTCCCTATCTGTGCTCTTTAAAAGCTGTTCACTTGAGGCCTGGGAGCGTACCTCAGTGCTAGAGCACTTGCCCAGATGTTCAAGACCTTGGGTTCCATGCTCAGCTCTGTAAAACACACACACACATACACTCCAACTAGCTCTTATAATTTTTACATCCCTAGAAATTATATTACAAATGTTTTAAAATATGAGGAAAAATTATTGCAAAGTATTTTAAAACAAGATTTTTTAAAGGGTACAAGGTTGAGTATGCAGTATACACAATGTGCCACTTAAATTTTGTTTTCACTAATGCTTAACAGATTGACTTTTTTTCTTAGTGCACACACATGCTCTTAGATAATGCTGATGTCCTCAGTCAGTATCAAATGAACTATTTCCAAAAGAACCACAATCATATGGCAAGTCCAGATTTTATATGGGAATGTATCAAAGTAAAGAGACTGTTGAATCTGAAAAGCTGTGATCCTGCTGAGTAACAAGACATTGTGCCACCTCCTGATCACAAGACATGCTCTTCTGGTAGGTACTCATAGCTAGCCCTTATGGTATTAAACATGCTGTGGTAGATGTGTGGGTTTGCTGAAGATATTAGTGACAGAAGTGCAGAAATACTGCAGAGAGAGTCAGGTTTTTTTACTACATCAGAAAATGGGCAGCACAATAGTGAAGAAAGATTAATTTGGCAATAGAAATAAATGTCTCAATATCCAATCTAGTGAGGCCCAGATTTAAAATGAATACATGGATACTAATAACCTTAGAAAACTTTTTAAATTTTTAAAAAAATTTTATTCCAAAGGTAGTAGAAAAACAACAGAACAAGACAGAAAAAAGCCTATCGAGACAGTGCAGAGAATTTGGTACAGAACTTCACAGCAGGTTATCAGGATAACAGCAATAGGTACCATAGTATATCTCATTATCTTCACAATAGTTGTCTATAGTCAATTAGGTATAGCAAAATCAAACCAAAGACAGAGCATTATAAAATCAATCTAAAGAGAATGTTGAAAAGAGTAAAGCAATTAATCATAATGAAACAAAACTGAAAACAACATTTGCTTTCAGAGAGAAGATAGAGGAGGCCCCCCCCATATTTGCTATATTGCATACAGTCATCCTGCCAAGAGATAGATGCTCAGACCTCTGTCCCCAGTTGCTAATGGGGGGCAGGGATTTGGGATGTTGGATTCCAAGCCCGTGTACTGGTAGGTGAACAGGAAACACTAATGGACCTGTTCCTGGTTCATGCTGGAGGAAGACACCAAGAGGGCTGGCAAATGGCTTCTTTGTGCAGCCTCCAGGGTTCCAGCATGGCTGTGGTGGGATCTTGGGGGCTGGTCTCTGATTTTTCCTCCTATCTCACACTGCAGGAAGGTGCTCACCCAACCTTAGAAAACTTAAGGTATAATTTTAAGTGGGAGAGGAAAAGCTTTTTTGTGTGTGTTTTATTTTTGAGACAAGGTTTCACTATATGTGCCCCTGTACCTGGCTGACTGAGAATTTTGTGACAAGCATTTTACTGAAGAAATTTCTTCTAAAAGTTGGTCTTCCTGAAAGAAACATATCTCATTTATAAACCTAGAGTTTATTTTGGAATCTGGCCAAGAGGAAAGCCTTTGGACATAAAGGAATAAATACCTCATAAGTCACATCCAAAAATCAGTCAGTTGAGTCACGTTATAGGGGCATGTGCCTGTAGTCCTAGCTACTCAGGAGGCTGAGGCAGGAGGATCACTCAAGCTCAGAAGCTTGAGACAAGCTGGAGAACATAGCAAACATGTCAAAAACAAGCAAAATCCAAGCAGTTCTTATATACAAAAATTTATAATAAACACATGTCAGTACCTCTCTTGATAAGCAGCTGTAGAGAAATGGGGCTATAGTCTTTGACTTTCTGCTGTCTCAGAAAAATACAGCTAAGACAAACAGGCAGGGTGAGAGGTCTCTTTTAAAATTGAAAACAGTGTTCACTATCCAGAATGGATCTTAGTTACTCCAGATCCACTGAGTTTTTGAAATCTTACTAGTATAATTAAAACAGAAGCCAGGGTAGTAGCATAGTTGTGGAGCCAACATGAGGGTCTGGGTTCAAATCCCAGAAGCACAAAAGATAATTTAAAAAATGAAGATTTGCTCTTACCATAAATTCTATAGATAAATTCTATAGATAATGTCAAGATTTCTGTATAAGAAAATTACAAAGAAAAATTTTACACAGAGCCTTTGAATTCCCCTCCTAAATCAGAATACCCTTTAGTCACTTCACTTGTGACATTGTGACATTTGGAACATATTCTGATCCTGAAGTATATTAGAAATGCATTTTATAACAACTTACCATAAACTTTAGGAGAGAAAAAGTGCCATTTGAAAATCCTGTGGGTTGGATGGTGTAGTGCATATCTGTTATCCCAGCACTCTGGAGGCTGAGGCAGGAAGATTTCGAGCTTGAGGATAGCTTGGACTGTATGGCCAGATCCCATCTGAAAAAGGAAAAAAAACTGTATGGCAATCAATGATACAGATTAGATTAAATTCTTCCTTTTTGCCTATTGTGTTCTCAGTATTTTGCACACCCTCTTTTTTTCTCACATATTTTGTTCATAGATTATTAGTAACTGCACATCATTAAAGGCAGACAAAAAAATAGAATTGCATGGCAGACATGGTCCATATTCAGGAATCTTAACCATTCTTGCAGTTAGGTTAAATATAATAAAGTTTTAAACCATAACCAGATACTTTGTTTGCTTTCATTCTAGAAGTGAAAATAGACAGTCTCTCCCTGGACAGTGCTGCAGAAGAAGAAATTATGGAAATAACTGAGTAACCCAAATGTTTCATAAACCTCGAGCACAATGTTAAAATACCATTTGTAGCCCTTTGCAGATTTTTGTTTTCTTTATCTGTTAAGTTTGTGTGTAAGACTTTACTATTATAATGATAATTACTTTTGCTTTCTTACTGTATGTGATGGGATATAGTTATTAGTTTTACTGTTTTTTAAAGATCTTAACTGGCCATAAGATTAGAGCAGCCTGCTTACTCAGTTACCTTCTTGAAAAGCCTTTGGAATAAAGACAGTTCTTACTTTTTATCTGATACTTTTAAAAATGAAAGTAACCACTTTTCCCAAGTAGGTTATATGAAAAAAATTCTGTGTGGTTTCTTAAAAATGCAATGTTAATTAGGCATTGCATTTGGTTGTATTGTATATGCTAATAGTATATTAAAGAGACAACAAAATTCAGAATAAAAAGTATGGATAAGTTAGAGTCCATTAATTTAAAGAGAAGTTGAGTCAGGCATGGTGGCATGCACCTATAATGGCAGTATCTCTGAGAGGCTGAGGCAGGAGAGTGTCAAGTTTGAGCCTGTACTGGTCAACTTACTGAGATGCTGGCTCAAAATAAAAAATAGATAAATAAATACCACTGGACGTACAGCTCAGTGGTAAAGTATTTGCCTTGCATGTGTCAGGCCCTGAGTTCAATCCTCAGTTTGGAAATAAAAAAAAGAGAGAGAGAGAGAGAGTCAGATGCCAGGTAGTGGTGTGTCTGCAGGTCAGGCAGCAGTGTGTTTCTCTGTGTGCTTGCTTGGTGCACACCTGCCTTCTAGTGCAGATATCATGGTTCTGGGCAGCAGAGCTTGAGAATTATGCAGGAGATGGAGACAGTAATTGCTGAGATTTGATCATTACATGCTATGCATATATCAAATTGTCACACTGTACTTCTTACATATGTACAATTAAAAAAGTAGTGATTATTTTGAGCAGAGATCTCCATAAGTCTCTGAGCTGCCCAGGTTGGCTTTGAACTCATGGATTATGCTCCCAAGTGCTGGAATTAATGTGTGTGCTATACCAAGCCTAATTTTCTTTCAAAACTATGCAGAGGAGGAATCCAACTCATGTCTCATGATCTTTTAACCATTTTTGAACAACCTAAGGAGGCAGTAACAGCTTATAATTGTATTTCACAGGGAATCAGAGACCTATTATAAAATTTTGTTTAGCCTAAAAATTAATTTTAAATTTTAATTATACAATTTCAGGTTTTCTGCAAAGAGCATTGAAATTCCTCATTATTTTCAAGAATTTGAAGTTGCAAAATGCAACACCTTGGAAAGAGTAAGTCTGATTTTTATTTAGAAAAAAATAAGTTGTTTGAATGACTTCTGAGCATTTTTCTGTTTGACTATTTTCTCATTATTTTGAAAAATTGTTTGTATGTTAGATATCATATATTCCATTGTATGAGTTGATTTTTACCAGTCAAAATATTTTTATGTTTAAAATATACATTTTTAGTGTTTTAATTATAAAAGTATTATATACTCATAGTACAAATTGTAAACAGTACAAAATATTAATATGGCATTAAAAATAAGTCTTTCTCCCTTTAATAACAGTGATTTATATTTGAAAGGGTGGATTTGACATCAGGTTCTTATGCCACATTGAACTGCTGTTACTTTTGCATGAAAATAAAACCAGAAAACTTTTCTTTGACAAAGTCATACAAATGAAAGTCAACACTTGCCTTCAAAATGTTATTCCATTTGTGTTTGTTAGGTGTTTTAATAAAATGTACATTGAAAGTAACATTTCCTAAATTAGAGACATGTGTATTGTCTCACTAGTGCTAGAAGCTGAAATGATATATGTATATGTGTATATATGTATATATAATATGCGATGTATATAGCATTGTTACCCCCAGTTACTGTGCTTTGCAATTTTTGTGTTTTTTTTCTTTGAAATAAAATAGATTTGAAAAAAATCCCACATTAAAAAAAAAAAGAAAGTAACATGTCCCCTGTGGTAACAAAAAAATAAAAAGTGGTATACTGTATACAAGGAAAATACAAATATATGAATGGTGGTCATCTTTATGTAGTAGGATTTCAGGTGATTTTTATTTTCTTCTTGGTACTTTTATATAATTTCTAAATTGCATTTCTAAAGAAGTATGTATTATTTTGTAATTGTAATCAGCATCTTCAAGTACAGTGTGTGACTAGTCTTTCTCCAGCACACTTGTGGAGACACCCCTTTTTTCCAGGTGGGAGTGGACAGAGGCCAGGAAACTATAGTGGTAGAGCTGCAGTGTGTACAGTAGCCTGAGGACTATCCTTTTCTGATATCTTCACACTTCCTGCTGGCTGACAGCACACAGGTGATGTTCTTTATATTGGTACCTTTGTACCTATTTTCTGCCTTTGTTTTTAGTTTTCTTAAAACTGTTTTTTTTCTCCTTGTCTATTGCTTTAAGTCAGCTAGGGCTGTTATAAATAGTTTGGTATTCGGTGGCTGGGTGGATTAAACAACAGATATTTATTTCTGTGCTGGAACTGGAAGTCTGGGACTAAGATGAGGCTTATTTCCTCTAGATTTTCTGTCCTTCTTGCTGTGTGTCCTCATTTCTTATATAAGCAGAGTATAGGTTAATCCTCATGACTTTATTTAACTTCATTGTCTCTTAGCATTAATTTTCTGATGAGGAACTGGGTAAGCTTAGGACTCCAGAATATGAATGGGGAAGGAGGCCACTGTTCAGCCCATAATACTTGGTAAATAGTTTTTCAGTGTGGAAATGTATTCTCTTTAAGGATGTAAGAACTAAATACTGTGTCCTCTAAATAGAGTGGCAAGGGTTCTGCCAGAGGAGAACATTAACTAGATTAGAGAGTGTATAGGATTCCTATTCCTGGTCTGCAGTGCTTATGGGATATTTTCTAATATGTATACCTCTTAAGCAGCTCACCAACACACTTCATCAATGTCTTGCTAGGTTCCAAGCATTTTTCTAGGGCCAGGACCAAAAAATAAAAGTGTTACAGCCCCTGACCCTCAGAAATCACCAGTATGGAAAGATACGCACACTCTTCATTGCAGTCCACTGCAATGGTTATGATTTTGTCTTAGTTACTTTTCTCTCATTGCTCAGATAACACATGCAACACACAAAGGTAATAGGGAAAAGGTTTATTTATCTCACAGTTTGTAGAGGTTTCAGTCCATAATTGGTTGACTCCCAGGCAGGGTGGTATATGGTAGAGGGGCAACAGTTCATGGCAGCATAAGATAGCACAACCAACAGTCAGACCTTAACAGCATCTTTCTGCCCCTTTTATACTCTATCCAGGCTGCTAGGATTAGGGTGGTATGAATCCAATCAGCACATTGGTCCAGCAGCCACCCACCCTTAATCCCAATATGGCATCACCAACCAATCACACTCTAGATTCAGCCACCTCTGAAAAAACTCTGATTGCATGAGGCTTTGAAGGGACATGCAGACACAAGCATAACAGATATTAAAATGTATGTGAAGTATTGAGAGCTTAAGGTCACAGAACCCTGGGGTCAACTATAGGGGTTTTGCCATGACACCTTTCCCCAAGGTCAGTGTTAAATGGGGAGCTCTGTTCCAGTGTAATAAAACAGTTAAACAAAAATAAGCTCAGAATCAATGCCTCAAAATCAAATGGAACATGCAGCCCTACCAGTGATTCTCAGACTGGCAGTCTACTGCATGCCAGAAACATAGCAGCTGGCAGGACACACATAACTTCTCACTGGTAGTGGACCTCATGGGGTCCACTTGGGCTCTGAAGGCTTCTCACTTTGGCCACCTCAGTGTCTGCTCAGGAGAATGGAGGAGATTCATATTGTGTGGGTATAGGATCTGCTAGGGGATAGGCCCCACCCATATCCCTTGTAACATGCTGTCAGAAGCCCATGTCTCTTGTAAAATGGGTCTGGGTCCTAGATGCCCCCAAAAGATGTACCCAGTCCAGAAGGTCAGAAGCCAAGTTTGAAAGTTAATTAGGATAGCATATAAAGTAGGATCTAAGCATATAAAGTAGCTCTTCTGGAAATTAAATGGGTCATTTTTGTCTATTGTACCCACTCAGACTTTTTTCCCCCTTACCTCCAGGTTTAGTCTGTTGTGGCTTATGTCTGGATGTCCTCCCAAATCTTCATGCAGTCATGAGGGGTGGGCTTTTTGGAGGCAGTGAATCTAGAGTTTGTGAATGGTTCATTGTCCAGTGGTGAGATTGGTAGAGTGCTGCACCCACCTTGGGGTGGGTAGCCTGCATACAATATAAGAGAGGGAAAGAGGATTGCCTCTTCTCTTCTGTGCTTTTTTCTATTGTTGCTTTTGATGTCTTCTGCCATGAACTGTTGCTTTTTGCCTTGTGCTACTCTGCCTTGGAACCAGCCAATATGGACTGAAATCTCTTCAAACTGTGAGTTATATAAACTTTTCCTCCCTTAGTTTAGGGTGTAGGGTATTTTATCTCAGCAACAAGAGAAAAGTAACATAGTCCTTTTTGTGAAAAATGGAAGATTTAAGTAATACTCGAAGAAACCAATTTCTAAATTCTTTCATGGCAAGAATCTAATGTTCAGTACATAGATGTTAAAAAAATGAACGTGGACAAGTTAATAAGATACTGTACCTTTGCTGTATACTGTAATTCACAGGCTAGAAGACAGTTCACTGTAAAGAAAACCTCTGCAGATGCAAGTGAATATTATGAAAACTACATTGAAGTGTTAAAGAAACAAGGATTTCTGCTCAAAGAATATTTTACACCTGAAGCAACCCAGTTAGCATCTCAAAAATTGTAAACAGTAAGACTGATTGAAATTTTTTCCCTATAGAGTTGGGGATCAAACCTAACCCTTTGCTCATGTTCAGCAAGCACGTTACCACTGAGCTACATCGCTGACCCTATTGAGTACTTTTGATGGAAATTTTTTCTTTGTTATAAATAAAATTGCTAAGAGAGATGATGAAGATGAAGGAAGGAAAAGTTAAACTCACACAAAGGCATAGATGAAGAAAGTGGGGATAAGTTCCAGGAAAGCCTTGAGACTGATTGCTTATTTCAGCAGTGAAACCTTACAGCTTTCAAAAGATTTCATTATACTCGAGGCTGAGTTGAGGATCTGTAATTGATCGCTTGAGTTAAATGTCACCGACAGGCCTAATGCTTACAGGGTGAAGGGAAAGACAACACAGAAAATAAAATTGGAAGAAGAGAGATGGGGTGGAGACAGAATCAGAGAAGAACATGCTGAGGCAGTGCACAGAGAATCCAGCACAGGGAGGAGGCCTGGTGTGTCACAGTTACCTGGTGTCTTAAAGCATTTTGTGTTGCTATCTGAGAATACTTGAGCCGAAGTATTTAACAGGTGAAGAAGTATATTTGGCTCCCAGCTGGCTCACAATTCTGGAGACTGGGAGGTCTAACCAGCATGGCACCAGTATCCTGGCAGGGAGTAATACTGGCTGCCACACAGCATGGTAGAGAAGTGGAAAGGGGAGCAGTATTTCTTCTCTGGGAAAAGCACTGATCCTTCTGAGGGAAGACAGTGAGTGCCCTGTGATCTAATCACCTCCCACTAGGCCCCACCTCATTAGTTCACTACCTGTTGAGACAAGGTCTTGCTATATAGTTCAGACTGGTTTGACCTCACTGTGTAGCATAGGCTGGGCTAGAACTTATGGTGATCCTCTTACCTCAGCCTTTTAAGGTGCTGGAATTACATGTGTGCCCCAACATACTCAGCTCCATGTTGGTTTTTTATTTTTATTTTTTGGTACAAGGAATTGAACTCACAACCTTATACTTACCAGGCAGTTGCTGTGCTGCTGAGCTATATCCTTGACCTCTGTTTCCTGGTGTTTTTGTTTTTGTTTTTGAGACAGGATCTTGCTATGTAGTTCAGGCTGGCCTTGAATTCATAGTGATCCTCCTGCTCAGCCTGCTGAGTGCTGGGATTACAGGCATGCACTGCCATGCCTGGTGCATGTTAGTTTTAAAGTCAGTCACGTGTATTGATTTTGTGGTGATTCTTTCTTATTCTGTTGTTGCAGTTGCTTTTGGAGAAGGTCATAAGCTCAAGCACTCTGAGCCAGGAGGTGAGTGATTTGGTGGAAATGATTTGGGCAGAATCTCAAGGCCACCTGGAGCACACACTCCTCACATCTGTGAGCAAGATCAGCCTCAATGATGTGAGTCATGTGTGTCATGGACACAACGTGCTTCCTGGTTTATTCACTTACATAGTAACACACTTGTGTGCTGGCCCTGGGATTTATTCCTGACTGTTCTTTCCTTATACCCTGGATAAAGGAGCACATAAGAGAACTAAGGGAAGAAAAAGTCAGAAAATTAGATATCCCATTCTGAGACTCTGGGACAGGCTGAAGGGACAGCTTTGGTCCCCAGTTAGATGCCCAAACTCTGATCTGTTGCACTGCAACTGCTTCACATTTTGATGTTCTTAGGAAAGGCAGACACGCTTTTACCCCACTAGTAAATAGTTGTATATTTGCAGCTGAAAGAAGATATCCCCAATGGTACAATTTATGCAACTACCTTATCATGTGACGATAATATAAGCAATTTTCTCCTATGGAATTAAATCAACTTGTTTTAGGGAGAAAAAGATTTCCTGGGGTCAGGTCCACTAAGCATTTGTGTAATTAGATCTGGGGAGTTTGTTCCTGGTTTGATGCTGAGGTCCTTCTACATTTCTCTTATGAAAAGTAAGTATTAATTGCATTAATATTTTCTCCTGTTGTATGAATATGTATAAATGTGCACACATATATAGAAATGCAAGGCTCTGGTCCTTTCCTTTAGTTAAGTCAAGGCCAGTTTTGGAAGAGCCCTCAAGGTATCATTGTCACAGCTGAGCTGTCTCCAGTAAAGATCATCCTATGTTTATGGCAGCCAGCTTTCCATCAATGTAGCAAAGTACCTGAGACAGTCACCCTAAAAGTGAAGCAGTTTCTTCTAGCTCTATTGATTTGAGGACCATGAGACAACATGTCATGACAGGGATGTGTGGCCCAGCAAAACTGCTCACCTCCTGGCCAGAAAACAAAACAGAGAGAGGAAGGGCTGGGATCCTATATATGTCTGCAAGGGCACTGCTAGTGACCTGAAGACCTGTATCTAGTGACCCAGGCCACAGCTCTTAAAAGGTCTATGACATCCTGGAACCAGCTTTTACACCAGAACCTTTGGGGCATATAAGAAACAGACTGTATGTAGCATCACCTATCCAGTGCAAAACTGATAGCTATAGTGTGCCCAACAATTATTTTAGATAATTTTTCATATGGCCCTTCAGTTCTGTGGTTATTAAAATTTAACTTTAAATTAAATATAAATTTAAATATAAGTTTAATATTAAAATTTAATTTTAATAAGAATATATATGACTTTCACCCTCAAGGTAAGCAAGGCAGAGGGGATTCTTCTCCTAGTAAAGACAGCACTGAAAAATGAAGAAACAGCAGAACAACTGGAAAAGATGATGAGTGAATTCTACAGATTAATACCTCACAAGAATGCAGCAATCAAAAATATTAACCTGGGACTGTTTGCCAAGAAAGAAGACCTATGCCAGGTAAACCTTGATAATAAAGCATTCCATTTAAAATGCAGTAGCCACATCTTTAAAACCATGATAAGGATAATTATAAGTTATCTCCAGAGTTGTTCTCAAAAATAGGCCATTGGTCCTTCCAAAAGTTATCTAAGTTATATTTCCAAACATAGTGACACACATGCAGAAATCTTTTTTTCAGTGCTGTGTGGTAAAAATAATTTCCCAGATCCTGTGATGAATTTACATTTTATTCTGCAGAAGAAATAGTAAATATTTGGCGAGAGTTGGGGTCTTTATGTTTTGTTTTTGCAGTGTAGACTCACAAATGCTAGACAGTTATCTATTCCTGAGCTGCAGCTGCAACCCTTGTAGTAAGATTTTTAACAAGTAGGAGCACATTCCAAAATAATAATAAAAATACATAATACATAAAAAATATGTAAACCAGTACCAAAGTTGCTTATCATGTACTGTTTGTAACTTTGTTAATGGTACAAATAAGTGGAGTTTTCTCTGCTATTTCCATTTATACATAACAATGCATTGATCATGTTCATTTGTCCTTCTGCCTAGGCCACCTCCTCCAGATCCCTTTCTAGGCCCAAAAAAGTTCCTCTTAATTTCTTTGGATTTTTCTCTTTGAGGGGAGGTTCTGGGAATCAAACTCAGAAACTTGTGATTGCCAGGCAGGCACTTGTGCTCCTGAACTATATCCCTGGCTTTAATTTCTTTCTGTCATCCCTTCCTTTTATCTTTCTGCCATCTCTTATTGTCCAGTTAGAGTGGCTATCATTAAAAACAAGAAATAAATACTGAGGATACAGACAAATGGAAATTGATCCACATTTGGTAGGAATATGAGGAGTACAGCCACTATGAAAAATAGTGTAGAGATTCTCTTAAAAGTGAGAAACATAGCCAGGTGTGGTGGTATACACTTGCAATTCTGCTGCTTGGGAGGCTGAGGCAGGAGGATGGCACATTTGAGAATGGCATGTTGGACAACACAGAGACTCTAAGGTAGAGCACTTGGTTAGCATACAGAGGTCCTGGGTTCAACCCTTAGCACCATACAGAAGAAAAGAAAAATATGACTACCATGAGTCCTAATAATTTCACAACTGTGTATATGTCCAGAGGAGATGAAATCTTTATAGCAAAGATACTTTCACCTCCATGTTTACTGCAGCACTCTTCCTACCAGCTGAATGTGGTGTTCTTTGTTATACCTAGCCATGCACTAGGCATGTTTACACAGCATCCCCATGCACATATAACAGCTGGCCCACAATGTTGTGATGACAACTGTGACCCATTAGGTGACAGGCATTTTTTGCTCATCATGGTATTCTGGGACCAATGTGGTCAACCAGTAATGAAAATATTATGCCAGACATGGCTACACAACACCTGGTATACATTGTGTGGTTTTTATTTTCTGATTTGGCATTTCTATTTTATACTGAAAGAAATAAAAACAAGCAACCAAACAACAAAAAAACGTGAAACAAGCTCATAAAATGATGTAAAGCCATGCTTCCCAGGAGAGCAGAAGCTAGAGCAGTCTGTTATCCTCCTGCTTCATTGCTGCTTGCACTTGGCTGGAGTGAGATCCTTCTTCAGATCACAGTCTAGATAATTTCCTCATCTTCTTCTTCTCCTTCCTCATCTACTCTTTACCTCTTCATCATAATCATGGCCATCTCTACTGTAGCTCCTCCAGTAAAGTATGCTGCTCTTGGGATTATATACTCACTGAAAAATGGCCAGTTTCAAAACCCACAGCAAGGATAGCTTTGGCCTCAGCTTGCAGATCTTCACTCTAAGCTGCTTCAGGAGGAGCATAGAAATTAACTATTTTGGAAACTATTAATCACAATATAAACTGTACCATGTCCCTTATGTTTCTGCTGCTTTTTAATGTTTTGTTTTTCTTTTGGTAGTAGGGATCAAACTCGTGACCTTGCACTTAGCAGGCAAGCAGTTGTGCTGCTAAGCTAAGCCCCTGGCCCTTTTTAATGGTTTTTAAAGTGACATTATTTCTGTTTTTCCCAATCTGTTTGATACCTTGTACAGCCCATAATTTCTGGTTCATTGGATGAAAAGGGATCAGGATCATTGGGCTCAGATCTCATCCTGTATGTCTCTATCAGCATGTCATTTGTGAGATATTCATTGGGTTCAGAGTGGAATTTTAAAATAAAACTCATGGGCTAGTCATTATCTGGGAACATCAGATTAATGTCCATCATTTGCTTCAGGGTAGGTCTATCGTGTTCCTGAAGCATGTCACCAAGGAAGTCAACATTCTTAAAAAACATTCAGAATTCAGGAATTCCTTTAGGAACTTCTAGGTTTTGGTTTGTTGTTTGTTTTGTTTCAGTTTTTGGCTTTTGAGTCAGGGTTTCACTGTGTTATGTTGCCCAGGCTGGCCTTCAATTTGAGGCAGTTCTCTTGCTTCAGCCTCTCTGGTGCTGGGGTTATAGACAAGAGACACTGTACCTAAGATAGTGTCTTCTTTTTCTTCATGCTTTTTCTCATTTTTAATCTTGGCCTTCTTTAGATCCTCCAAAATTTCATCTTCCTCCTCTAGTTTCCATTTACATTCTTTTTCCATAGGTTCATGAATTGCATTAATGATCTCAAACAGCTTCTCAGAGACTGAGCATACATCCTTTCAAGATCATAAACTTGTAGAATTTGACTTCTGTCTGTGCATTTAACTTTCAGGTTTTTGAGAGCATTCACTCTTCTTGTAACTACCCTAAGTAAGCAGAGGCTACACTGAGGAGTTAGGCATGGGACTTACACAGGGAGTCACTTGGTGGTTGATGGAAAGAGTGGGAGGCAGCACTGTGAGCAGATAGTACTAAAAATCCAACACACTTCAGATTTGAAAAGCAGAACTCAGTTTGAAACCTGATGATCTCAGATCCCTTTAGTCAGGATCTTCTCTCTGTAGAATTGTGAACAACTGATTTAACTTCTCAGAATTTAGGACCAGGCATGGTGGTACATGCTGGTAATCCTGGCACTTGGGAGGCTGAGACAGGAGGATGACTGAGAATTTAAGGCCAATCTTGAATGTACAGTGAGACCCTGTCTCAAAGAAAACCTCCTCAGAACCTCATGTTCCTTATCTTATAGTGAGGCAACACCTATCGCAGTGTTCCATGAGGATTAAATGAATAGTATGTCTGAAATGCCTTTGTAAAAGTGTACACTTACCTATTATGTAGTTTTGCATATAGAACCCAGAGCCTTGTGCATGCTAGGCAAGACTCTACCACCGTACACTTACTGTTACCCTTTATTGTGGTATCAGTGAGGCAACTTTATACATTTCATTATTGGTTGGTTGGTTGGTTGATTGAATGAACTTAGGTTCTTTTTTACTGAGCTACATTTCTAGCCCTTTTTAAACCTTATTTTTTATTAGTACATATTTGTCATGCATATTGATCACATTCATCATAGGGAATTTGTGCCTGTTAATAATATATTTTAATTATTTTTTCTCCATTCCCATCCCCACCCTTTAACCCCTCCTCCTCTTCCCAATTACAAAAGCCTAGTTTCCATTTTTCTCTTTTCCCCTTCCCCTTCTCTTGTTCCCCTTTCCATTTGAACATTTTCTTCCTTCTTCCCCATGTCTATTATCCATTTTTGTCTTTATTTATGCTTTTGTTTCTCATACAACAGCAACAATGCAATATTTAAATATATTTGTCTTATTTATTTTGCTTAAAATATGGTTTCAGTATATATGCATTTACTTTAAAATGCCTCAAATTTACCCTTCTTTGTAGCACAGCAGCATTCTATTGTATATAAAAACCAATTTTTCTCAATTGTTCATTTATTGATGGGCATCTAGGTTGTTTCCAAGATTTGGCTGTTACAAAGTATGCTGCTATAAATATTGGTGTGCATATATCACTGTTTATGATGCTTTTAATTCTTTCAGGAAGATACCAGAAGCAGAAGAGCTGGGTTAAATGGAACCTCTAGTTTTAGTTTTTAAGTAATCTCCATACTGATTTCCATATTGGTTATACCATTTATGTTCTCACCAACAGAAGAAGAGGGTTCAGTTTTTTACCCACAACTAATGGCACAGAATAGAAAATGCACAAACAGCCCTAAGCATACTCAGCTATCTTATCTTTGACAAAGGTGCCAAACACCATCACTGGAAGAAAGATAGCCTCTTTAATAAATGGTATTGGGAAAACTGGCTTTCCACATGCCAAAGATTAAAACTAGATTCGTATCTTTCAGCATGCACTAAACTAAAATTGAAATGAACACTTAACTGCTGGAAGATAAAATAGGTAAAACTCTTAAAGACACAGGTGTAGGCAAAAACATTATGAACAAAACCCCAATCATATAGGAAATACTACAAAGAGTCAACAACTGAGATCTCATCTTATTAAAAAGCTTTTGTACAGCAAAAGAAATGACCAGTAGAGTGAAAAGACTAACCACAGAATGGGAAATATTTTTTACCAGGTATTTCTCAAAAGACTTATATCTAGAATGTATAAAGAATTCAATCAGACTCCTGAAATTTAAAGACCCAATCAAAAAATAGGCATCTGAAATGAATAGATGCTTTTCAGATGAAGAAGTACAAGCAGCAAATAAGTACATTAAAAAAATGCTCAATATCACTGGTCATTTGAGAAACACTGAGATTCCATGTCACTCCATAAAGGTTGGCTATCATCAAGAAATCAGTCTTTTGCCAGGAGTGGTGACATATGCCTGTAATCCTAGCACTCAGGAGGCTGAAGCAGGAGAAGCACTCATCTCGAGGCCAATCTGGGCTACAAAGTGAGTTTAAAGCAGCCTGCACTGGATAGCTAAATCATGTCTCAAAGTAAAAGAAATGAATCTTTTTTATGGGCATAGTAGTCATCAGGCTGGCCTCAAGCTTCTCAACCTCCTGAGTAGCTGTGACTGTAGGCATGTGGTATCATGTCCAGGTTTTATTAACTTTAATACACTTTAATACTGACAACAGGTATTGATCAAAAGCTTTGGGAAAGTTGAGCATCATAATGTAAGCCCATAATCCCAACACTCTGAGAGTTTGAAGCAGGAGTATTATAAGACTTGAGACATAGCTCAGTACAAAGGCCCTGGCTTCAATACCCAATACTACCAAAATAAAAAATTTGAAAAGCTTGAGGGGCAAAAAAACCCAACCCCAACCCCTGATTATCCCTATCTTCAAAGAAGTGTTAAACGTAACATAAAAATTTTTATATGTGGTGGTTATAACATGTGTACCATCATTTCCACCTGCAGCTAATACGAGACATGCTGAATGTCTGTGAAACTCATTCATCCAAACCCAACCCACAATCTTTAGCCAAATACCAGGCTTTAAGATGCAAAATTGAGCATGTCGAACAGAATACTGAAGAATTTTTCAGGATTAGAAAAGAGTTACTGCCAAATAATCACAGGTAAGCATAAAGGAAATATTTGGGATCAGTTATGATGAAAAGCTCTATGAGATTCTGTTAACAATAAGGATAATTACCTAGAAAATTCAGACTTCAATACTGTAACAAGTCAACTATGAGTTACTTTCCCTTGTACTTACAACAGGACCTAAAGTAGTAGTCTATTCTTGCAAACACTCCCTCCTATTCATTTTGATTTTTTTCTTTGTTTCTTTTTTTGGTGTGTGCACAAGTGTGTGTATGTGACTCTTTAAGACAATCTTTACTCTGCAGTTCAGGCTGGCCTTGAACTCAATTTGCAGCCCAGGCAGGCCTTGAACTCCCTGCCTGCCTTGGCCTCGTTTGTGCTGGGATTACAGGCATGCACCATCACACCTAGCTTTTTTCTGTTTGTTGGAGACAGGGACTTGCTGTGAGTTGGCTTTGAACTTACTATGTAGCCCAGATTGGCCTTGAACTTGTGACAATCTTCTTGGCTCAGCCTCCCAACTGTTGAAATTACAGGCATGTGCCATCATGCATGGCTGTGGGCTCCCTAATCTTAATGAGGACTGCATTCAAACATTTAAAAAATAAAAACAGAGAAATCTTTACTCCAAATTAAAAAAGTGAATAAATAAATTAAATTTTAAGTCTTTAGGAGCTCTTCCCAGGAACTCATGGGAAGAGTTCCTGCCTAGTATGGGAGAGGTCCTGGGCTCAATCCTCAGCACTACCAAGAAAAAAAATGTTTGAGTCTGCTTTGACAGGCTGAAAGTGGAAAATTGATTTAAACTAAGATTTACTCATGTAACAGTGTGGATGTACGTGCTTCTCAGATGGCTACTCTGTGGTATTAAAAAGCTGGAAACCATGTCAAGAAGTGTGGCATTGTTAAATCTTAGTGCATTTGTATGCTTACAACTGCACATGGTGGTCTTGTGCTGATGTGTGTGCCATAGTAACAGTATATGCAATGGATCCACACAAGGATGTATGGGTGTCAGAAGTTGGTCCCAGGATCAAGATTCAGAAACTCCTCTGATTGGTGTTCTAAAAGGAGGGGCTGACTTTCCTCCATCAACCTGTTCATCCTGAAATCTTTCTCCTGGCATTTCTACCATCTCACAGTTCTTTGTTGTGGGCCTGGTTTACCCTTCACACCCCTTAGAACCAACAGTGGTAAGATGTAGTTGCCTATAACAGCTTACAAGTCTCAACTGTCAAATGGAAACTTTGGAATTTTTGAACTGTTTTATGTGAACTGGTCATTAACCCATTAGCAGCATGAACTGGCCTTGGGGGGAAAATTTGCACAATGGTAATCAGCAAATCAGGATTGTGGGGAAAAGTTACTGTTGTAGTTGTTTTTAGGAACTGGTTTTCTACCATCTGTTACAAGCACACACAGCCACTCCTCCCTTGTGGACTAATTCAGATGTGTCCAAAATTATGTTCTGTTTCTCTTGGCCCATTATCGTTCAGGTCCCTTTCTGATTCCTTTCACACCCAGTAAGATGGCTATAGTTTTTTAAATGGGAAATTATTTCAGTGTCAGTGATTTGACTTTGACCTGATTGTCTGATATTAATTAAGAGCGTAGTAATGGTGTAGGTAGAATCACAAGGGGAATGAATGACTTTCTTCATGGGAAAATAAAGGAAGAGCTATATAAAGCCATGGGGTCTTCTAATGTAGTCCTTGACTAATTCATGTCCCACCTGTCCAAACATTAAAATATTTCTGCAGTGTACCTGGGCCTCTCCTAGGGAATGATTCTGATGCTCTAAAGATCTAATTTCATTTGTTTCTTCATAGAAATTTTTCCTAGCTAAGAGTAGTGACTGTGATGATTAATCTTGACTGTTAACTCGATGAGTTTGAAAGCTGCCTCAGGACTAATGAGGCACTATTCTAGGTATGTTTGAGTGGGTGGTGGGGCATGACCTTGGGGACTGTGTTTGGTTCCTGTCCCTTCTTGCTGGTGCTCTTCTGTGCTCTGCCTCCTGCCTACCATGAAGTGAGCAGTTCTGCTCTACCATGATGTCCCTGCTTTAGAGCCAGCTGATGCTGGATTCAAATCTGAATCTGAGGGAAAAAAATTTTTCCCCCTCTTTTTATTTATTTAGTTATCTTTTTGAGACAGGGTCTTAACAGGGACTTGGCCAAGATTCCCAGTCTCCCCAACAAGTATATGGCAAAGGCTTAAGTAAATGAGAAAAGTGGTATGATTTTAGGGCTCCAGGAAGATCAAACCCTCTGGCAGAGGTCAAGATTCTGGGGATTGAGACAAAGAGCTTCTCTGGGTGGCTCATATTTATTAGGTTTTCACAAAAAGAGAAAGTGGTACTGAGGAAAGCATGGGAACTGAGCAGGACCTTAGGAGTCACTTTAAAGACTTGTCCAAGTAGTAAGTTATGCAATTTAGGAGAACCATCTTTATCTCCATGATGACATTTATGGTGGCAATGAAACAGCAGGAGTGAGACACCTGCAGCTGCAGTTTCTATCTAGTTAATTGATGTTGAAACCAGGTGTCCCCAGCTGTAGTCTTGCCTTGCTCTCTGAGGTGTCTCTGGCATCACAGACCCACTACAGGCCTCAGCCAAGACCAGTGATTTGTAGAGGCTCACTTAATATGAATCAGCTCCTGTCACCCAGCAAGGGGCCTAGGCCTAGGACAGACTCACAGATAAACATAGAGAGCCAATTAGTTAATTTTAAGTCCTGCTCAGAGCTGCTTCATAGTGGTCTCCATCACAGTTTCACTATGCAGTTCAAGCTGGCCTTGAGCTCACTTTGTAGCCCAGACTGGTCTCAAACTCACAACAATCCCCCTGCCCTCAGTCTCCAGAGTGCTGGGCTTACAGGAGAATGCCACCACGTTGTGTTCATTTTCTCCTTTAAATTACATGTGTCAAGCATTCTGTCCTGGCTACAATATAGCTGACCAATACAATGTCCTTTGCTAAAAGTTTAGAAACCATGTAGAACTGTGAAGGAAGTTAAAAAGCATCTCATCACCCAGAGATAGGATAAGCACTGTTGACATTTTGGTGTAGAACACAACCCAGATTGAATGATTCTGTCTTCTCCTAACCTCTTTTGGTTGCTGGTAGACCTGGTCTCAGAAATGAATGTCTCCACTGGTAACTTCTGCTGATTTCTGTGGTGCATGGATCCCTTCTGTAGTCACTGGCAGAAGGGACTGTAGTCACTCAGTGGCCTGCCTCTGAGCATGGCCTCTCTGGCCCTTCTTCATCCTATGACACCAAGCTTCAGCAGCACCCTCAGTTTCTTCCCATGTCTCCCCATCTGGGTTGCCCACTCAGAACTGCCTGTCCCCACATCACCATGTCTGTCTTACTTCCAGAACATCTTTCACCCATTAGATTCCTTGCACTCCCTTTTCTGCTGTCTTTGGGTAAGATCACATTACCCTATCCACTCTGCTGCCTCCTCTTCCCTTATGTTCTCTGCCATACCTTCCACTACTGTCCCATACAATTTTCCTGGTAACAGTTGGTTAGACCTTAAAATAACAATGGAGCTGGGCATGGTGGCACACACCTGTCATCCTGGCACTTGGGAGGCTGAGTCTGGAGGGTCACTGCAAGTCTGAGGCCAGCCTAGGCTACGTAGTGATTTTAAGGACAGATTGAATTACATAGTTAGACTCCGTTTCAAAACAAAGCAGAACAGAACCAAACCAAACCAAACAAAACAAAACAAAAGGGGAAAATACACATTGTTTTATTCTGTGTTGCAATAAATGTCATTTCTAAGGGGTAGCATTCCTAATGAAACTTCCTCTGAACCTGGTTGGTTTCCTTAGTACATAAAGCAAGATAGTTGATAATTTGTAATTTTATCTTATTAGAATTAAAACTCCATGAAGCCAATAGGACTATGTTATCTTATTGTCAATGCCTAGAATATTCAGTACAGATTATGTTTGTTGAGTGAAGGAACCCATTCAGTCTGTTATCATGCATGTAATACATGAATGAACCTGTATATTATCCATGTTATACAGTTGAAAGTTTGACATATTATGCATAAGGATTTGTGACTTTTTTTTAGGAAACTTTTTTTATTTAAAGAGAAAAAAAACCAAAAAAGGTAGAAATATTACAGAATTTTAAAAAAAGATAAATAGTAAGAGATCACTGGTTGATAAATTCATAACAGCTAAATCTCAATTCATAATAGCTAAATCTCAGAAGCAGCTTTTATACCCATCAACAGACTATTCAATAAAAAAATGTGTTGCCTATACATAATGGAATACTACTCAGCTATAAAGAAGGACAATTTTGAGACATTTACAGGAAAATTAATGCACATGGAAAATATAATATTGAGTGAAATAAATCATGTAAGTTCTATATAGTGTGTTTCATTTGAGTAAGGCAAAGTATAAACAGGGTTCTAATAACCTCAGTGAATGTGGATATTATAAATGAACTAAGGTTAATAATATCAACAAAAATGAAAAATTAGAAAGGAAGAATTTTTGGAAGAAGCAGGGAGGAATTGAGCAATGAATTAGAGAAAAAAGAAACAAGCTGTATTTTGTACATGTACCAACTGTACAAGATGATTGTAAAATGTATTACTACAAACATGTACTGATAAAAAAATTATATAGGTCTTTGATCCCAAGGACATGGGTCTTTTCAATTAAAAACCGATAATTTAGTGC
>PVLA01011704.1:37002-50786 GCA_004027455.1 Hydrochoerus hydrochaeris
ATTATGCATGTCATCATTAAGTATATAATCTGTTATGTATTTGCATCATTTTGCTTTAGAAAACAATTTTATTCTTTGTATATCCAAAAGTTGGTATATTGTATTTATATTTGAATCCATTAAAATTTTTGTAATGGAATATTTTAAGTCATTATTAAAGAATAAATTCCCCATTTGACTGTATTTGTTATTTTTTAACTTTTTTGGTTTTTGTCTTTTAAAAGACAGTGTTTCACTATGCAAGTTAGACTAGTTTCAGTTCACTTTGTATCCCAGGTTGTCCTTATGGCGATCGTCCTGCCTCAGCCTCCTATAGTGCTGGAATTATAGGTGTATGCTACCACACCCAGCCAGTATTTGTTTTTTTTAAAACTGTGTTATGCAGATATGATTGCTCCCTGAAGTCTGTGTTGTGTGAAAAGAGTCTTTTCATGACTCTTCCATGTGTATCTAATCTTAGGTATCCTAACACTTAAATAGAATTGTCTAAAAAGAGCACCCCATACTGTGAATTATTTTTTTAAAGTGAAACTCTGTTCCACAGCTATCTGAGAGGCAGTAATCATTTCAAAATAAAATGATATTTAAAAAATAAGGCACAACTCTAATTTTGTTTGCTTTGATTAATGTAATATTAAGGCAAAAACTGAAATCACAGGTGCAAGGGAGAGTTATGAGTTCTTTTTATTTACATTAATTAAGTACTTAAGAAACTTAAAGGCTGAGATGTAGCTCAGTGGCAGAGGGCTTACCTAGATTGCACGAGACCCTGGGTTTGATCCCTACACTGCAAAACAAAGCAAACAAACCAGAAGCAAGTTAAGAAATATGTAAACTTGGCATAGTGGCACACACTGTAATCCCAGTACTCTAAGAGGCTGAAGCAGGAACACTGACAGTTTAAACCTCATCTGTGGAACCTAGCAACTTAGTGAGACCCTATCTCTAAATTTAAAATATGAAAAGAGCTGAGGATGTTTCTCAAGACCCTTGGTTCAACTGCCATTACTGCAAAAAAAAACTATGAAACAAAAACCTTTTAACATAAAATTCAAACAATAAATGTTCATAACCAGGCATGGTGTCACACCACTCTAATCCCAGCACTCTGGAGGCTGAGGCAGTCAGATCATAAATTCAAGGACAGTTTGGACCACATGAGTTCAGGGCCAGCCAGTGCTCTATAATGAAACCCAGTCTCAAAAGCAAAGAAATAATAGATGTTTGTATCATAAAATGTCAAGGTCTCCCTTTACCTCCCTTTCTGGGAATAACTGCAGTTCCAATTGGACTGTGAAGAGGCTTCTGGATGCTCAAAGCCCAGCACAAGGTCCTGAGTGAGGGGCAGATGCAGGCCACATGGGGCTTGCACTGGGCCTCTCCTGGAGGAGGCAGAAGCTAGCCACAAGACAACAGACATGGCTGGTGGCTTTTCAGCTGGTACAGGGTTCTCCGCTGGGGCTGCAGTAATCTTTTGGTATGCCCAGAGAATTGTGTCCAGGGCTCTCACCCAAATCTTCCATGCTTGAGGGTCTTACATAAGATAGTGTAATGTTTCTGTAGAACCTATGTAGCTATTCCAATATACTTAAAATGCCTCTAGATAACACTTTTTTATTTAAAATAATTATTTTGTATAATAAAATATTATGTTTTGTAATGTATAAATGCCACAGAGATAGCTATTATATTATGTTGTTTAGTGAATAACAACTAGCAAAAAGTCTGTACATGTACAGTAGAAAGAAAATTATTTTTTTCCAAGTATTTCCACCTTCTGGTTGACTGTGGAAGTGGACTCACAGGTATAGGGGGCCAACTCTACTTTCACATAACATTCTTAAGATTATGCATGTCATGCATGCTTTTAAATTAGCTTCTGTCCCATTAGAATTATGAAGTTTATAAAAGATTCCTGTTTCTGGCAGATCTTTATAATACTCTTTTCTTTTCAGAGATTGCTTTTACCTAAAGTAGTTGAAGATCATGGAGTACAAAGAACAGACGTTGGAAATCTGGGGAGTGGTATTTATTTCAGTGACTCACTTGGGGTAGTTTACTCTCTTTTGCACCAAAAAGTCATGCCCATTGCCCAGGAATCACTGCTAGATCTCTGTTCATTTTCCTCCATCATTTTTTGATAAAGGGTTTTTTTACCCATGACACAGATCATAAAATGCAACCTTTCTTCTCAGTATACTATAGAAACATCATTTGTGGTGCATGATTGGGTAAATAATAGTTGAAACCATCTTAGTCATTATACTCTTCTTAGAGATGTTACATATACTTTCTCACTCAGTCCTTGCAATGGCCTGAAAGTAACTCCTCTTACTATCCCCATATCCCAAATGGAAATAGTGTGAAGATCTTGCCTCAGAAGGTACGGCTAAAATGGGATGGAAGACCAGACATAGTGGTACATGCCAACAATCCCAGCACTCAGGAGGCTGAGGTAGGAAAATTGCCATGAGTTTGAAGCCAGCCTACATAATGAGTCCAACTACACATCATGAGTCCTGAACTACACAACAATACCCTGTGTTAACAAAAAGAACAAGGGGGTGCAGGACAAGCTAGACCTTTGAAGTCTTTCTCCAGAGTCAGAATCTTCATTTCTGCAGCCCACAAACTCCTCCTATTCTTAAACTCAGTGCTTACGTATGAAGTTGGTTTAATTGTTATTCTCCAAACACTTATATTTTACATTCCTAATATAAAATAGTACAAGGTAAAATGGTTAGATGCTGCTGTATTTTTCTGGGCTTTTGGGTGACTAATGAAGCCTAAGTCCCTGGTGACTGTTGCAGAGTGAGGAAGTCTGAAGAGAGAAGTTGAATGCTCCCATCCCCTGGATGCAATTTTCCATTGGTTTTCCTTGTTTAAAAACAAATCTAAACAGCAAATTATAGTGATTGGAATAGCAGTCAGTAGGCAGACAGAAGATACTTCTTCAGACTCTCGTGTGAAGGGAGTGTTGAGAAGGCAAACCCAAGGTTGGGTTTGGTAGACTGGACTTCATTGTATCTGTAAGTTACAGGGGAAGCACTCATGAAAAGGAGGAAATGTAGAGAAGGAATAGGGAAACTGGTTATTTTGCTAAAAAATGTAAGTCCTAGGGCATGGAAACAAGAAAAGCCCTCCTAGCTTTGACATTTTGGACTTGACCTTAAAAAAATATAAAGCTGTGTTCCAAAGATAGTACCCTGAAAGTATTCCCTAACCTGTGCTCCTAACAGCAAGATATGCTTTATTAAAGCCACTAATCCCCAAAAAAAGGAAACAGAATCTCTCCTTTGGGAATCATTTTAAAATTATTAATTTATTTATTAGTTTCTTTTGAGACAGTGTCACTGTGTAGTTCAGGCTAGCCTTGAACTATGTAGCCCAAATAGACTTCAGATTTGTGGCAGTCCTGACTCAGCTTCTCAAGTGCTGAGAATACAAGTGTGTACCACTACACTTGGATGGAATTTTTATTTTTACATTTGGATTCAGAAGGTATTGTGAGAATTCAGTGGCTGTGTTTCTCTTTGAGTAGTTCTTAATCTTGATATTTAATGTTCTTTCTGAACTTTAGTGCAGAAAATTCAATATAATTTCCCAAATTAATAAGGTGGACTATTTTTCTTGGCATTTACTATAACAGAACATGTATATTTCAGTAGCTGACAGAGATTTGGAGGAGCAGTAGAACTGTTTCTCCATAGAAGCAAAGTGCATTGAGCACTGCATAATTAAGGGCAATATATATCTTTGTTATATTAAAATATTTTGCATTATGTGAATTGAGCCCAGGGCCTTCATAATGAGCTAATTTCCAGCCTTTTTTGTTTTTTTATTTTGAGACAATGTCTCACTAAAATGCTAAATTTCCTAGGCTGGCTCAAACTTGCCATCTTCCTGCATGAGTACTGGGATCACAGGCCTGTGCCACCACAGGTTTATGTTAAAACTTTTCAGTGGAACTGAGTATGTTTCTCCGTGGTAGAATGCTTGACTGCCATATGTGAGGCTGTGAATTCAATCCCCAGCACTGCAAAAAATTTAATCACGTCCATGATGAAGCTCTAACTTGAATCTTCAAAGATATTTCAGTAGCAATAAAATTGGTTCACTAGTAAAAATATTTTTTCAACAGTATAGGTTGAATATGCCTTAGCTGAAATGTTTGTAATAAAAAAAAAGGTTGAATGTGTTGGTTACTTTTCTCTCATTGCTGGACAAAATACCCAACACCAAAAATGAAGGAAGGAAAGGTTTATTTAGCTCACAGTTTGTGGAAGTTTCAGTCCATTCAGCTGGCTCCAAGGCAAGGTGGCGTAGCACATGGGCAACACTTCAATGTGGCAGAAGACAGCAAAACCAGCAAGAGCAAAAGGTGGGAGAGCTGCCTCTTCTCCCTTATATTTTATGCAGGACACCCCCCCACACCTTCTCCAAAACTTCCTCTTGCACAGACTCAGGATGTTTACAGAGTGAGGACCCTGGACCCCTGCTTCTAAACCCAGTTCTCAAGTTGACACAATGTATCAACTATTGCATTGAACTTCTGGATTTTTTTTCTGATTTAGTGTTGCATAATGAGCTCTTTTGGGCTGGGATTTCAAGTCTAAACATGAAACCCATTTATGTTTTCTGTATACTTTCTGCACCTAGCCTAAAAGTGGTTTTATACACTTTAGTATACCTTCATTTTGACTGCAACTCATCAGATGAAATAAGGTGTGGAAGTTTCTATTTGTGTCACCCTATTGGTACTCAAAAATGTTTTGGACTATTTCATATCTTGCATTCAAATTTTTGGACAAGGTATATTCAACCTGTGTTTTCTATTTATGTAATAACATATTGACATACACCTGTAAATTATGAAATGTGTGCTTATTTCCTGTCACACACAGTACAAGCATTAAGTACTCAACCAGGAGAGACAGATGGTTCCAGACTGCTGGTCATCTGTGATGTGGCCCTCGGAAGATGTGTGGATTTATTCAAGAAGGACTTCTCCTTAACTGAAGCACCTCTGGGCTATGACAGTGTGCATGGAGTTTCAGCAAAGGCCTCTGTCCCTACAGATTTTGAGGTATTTTTATATCAAGAAACAGCAGGGTTTGGGGTGTAGCTCAGTGAAAGAGAACTTGCTTAGCATGTTTAAGGCCTCAGGTTCAGTCTTCACTATCAAAGAGATATTTTTAAAAAGTTGAAGAGAAATCTGAATATGCAAAGAACAACCTTAGGTTTTTGTTCCTATTTTTATTAGTTACACTTTCATTTAAATTATTATTGTATATATACTGCCTGGATTATATGTTTTCTAGAGTACCAAATGTGAAATTCTGCTCTTTGGAGATCACTTACCTATGAAGATCTGTTATTATTTTTACCATCTGTTAATTTCTATTTGTTCCAGGATGATGAATTTGTTGTATATAATACAAATCAGGTTAAAGTGAAATATATTATTAAATTTTGCATGCCTGGGGATCAGATAAAGGACTTTGATCCTCATGATAGTAGCAAAGTAGAGGAATACAGGCCTGAGTTTTCACATATCTCAATGGATGAAGGTAAGATAATTTTCTGGAATGCTGTTTTTTGTGTTAGTTGTGATATTTATAGGAATGAAACATATTTTCAGTAGAATTTATATTCATGTGTGATAATACCTGTAATCTCACACACAAATATTTCATTTTCCTTTTTTATTTTATACACAAAAAAATCCAGGTTGCTCAAGGAAGGTTGAGTGATCTCAGAATTCCATCAAGTTGAGCATGTTTCCCTCATGTATAACCCCAGTATTAAAACCTTCTGTACTTATTGTAGGGAGTGGCTCTGCCACCGTCCTGCCCCTCCTGTCTGAGGGCATTCTGTGTGTCAGCCTACATTACCCATGATCCTCTCCTGTATTTACTGGATATGATGAGGGCCCAATCATGGTTACCACGTACCCCTACCTAGCAAGAGCTTCCTGCCTCTCTCCAATTTAGCTTGTCCTTATTTGGATAGATCCTGCTCTCTAGCTAATCAGCAGACATGCAACATGCTTACCCTACCCAGCTCCATGTTCTGACCCCACTTATAAAAACCCTGTACACTACCTCAATAAACAAGACTTGATTGGAACTGCTCAACTTGTCTCTGTCTCTGTTTCCTCTTGCCCCTGCCCCCCATCCCTGTTCCCTCTACAGGTGAGACCCACAGACTGATCTGCGAGCCAGATCAAATGGTGCCCAATATGGGGGCTCCTGGCAAGAGGGACTTCAATGCAGGACCATTCATGGGAGTAAATTGCCAGCTGGCATGACTGTTTTGGGATGACTCCGTCCCTGTGATCCGAGTGGATGGCCACCGTATGTCTCGCCTGAATCATGGTAGGTGAATAGATCTAATTCCTTTATTGGCATGGGGCAAGTACTTAGTGAACATGAATTGTTCATCAATGGCCTCAAGGAGGCTCTCAAGGTTAGAGGGATTAAGGTTAAAACCAAAGATTTATTACAGTACTTTCAATTTGTACATTCTGTGTGCCTTGGTTCCCTTTAGAGGGCACCATTGATTCTAAAAAATGGAATAGAGTAGGAGAAGCTCTTAAAGACTTTTATAGGGTATTTGGTCCAGAAAAGGTCCCAGTAACCTCTTTTTTGCATTGGACTCTAATTTCTGAGCTACTGACTCAGCATCATGCAGATCCCCAAATTGATGAGACGCTTACTCAAGATGAGGTTGCACTATGCTCCTCCTGCAACCCTACCCCAAAGCCGCCATCAGACACATCCAGTGTGCCCAGTCGTCCTGGCTCTGTGATTCTTGATACTCAGGAACCCCCTCAAGATGGCAATTTACCGCCACTTCCTCTTTCTGAACTGCACGAGGACTCCCAAAATGGTGCCTCCACCCAAAACGGCACAGCTATGGTCCCTCCTCCATATCAGCCTATATATCCTGACCTTTCCGATTTCCAGGAGGTTGATTGGTCACAATTGGTAGAAGAGGCTGCTCAATATCATAATTCCCCCCTTGAAGCCCCTGTGCAATCAATTCTGTTCCCGCCTGACTTCCAAAAGCCTCGTGGTCCACCTCCTGTCCTTCTTGAGCTAGAAACAGAAATTCACTACTTACAACAGCAACTTCAATTAAAACAAGAAAAACAAAGGCTCATCTTACAACTCCAGTCGTTAGAGATGGGCCCCAACCCCTCTTCAGGCATGCCTTCAGTGATGTTCCCAGTAACGGAGACAATTCACCCTCCAGTAGTTAATGCCCCAGAAATGGCACCTCACTTAATCTTTCCAGTAACGGAGGTTGCCCCAGCTGGTGTTGGCCCACAAAATGGCGGGGAGACAACTCAGCCCACTAAAAATGATGTTAGTTCACAAGATGGTGAAAATAAAATGGTTAAAGAAAGGGGGAGACCAAAGGAATGAACTAGACGTGAGGATCAATCCCCAAGTCAAGAAAATAAAAGAGATAAACCACGAGCCACTACAACAGCTGCTAGGGGAAATAATAGGGGACAACCATCATGTCTACAAAGATGGGAGTTAGAAATTAGTGACAGCGAGGAAAAAAATGACACTGACCTACCTGATAGTGATAGGGAAACAGATTCTTCATCCCCAGAGCCAAGAGCTAATAGGGTCCATATGCCATCCTCTGTATCTGCCCTGAAAGAATTAAAAACAGCAGTATCCCAATATGGCTCTACAGCAGCCTTCACCCTTGCAGTCCTAGACTCTCTAACTCAAGGTTGGATTACACCTAATGATTGGAGAGACCTAGCCAGAGCTACACTCTCAGGGGGCAATTATTTGCTTTGGAAGGCTGAATTCCAAGACCAATGTGAACTTTTAGCCAAAGAAAATGCTAATTGAAAAAATCAGTATACCCTCCTCATGTTAACAGGGACAGGCCATCATGCAATGCAGCAGGCCCAAATGCGATATGAGGCAGGCCTGTTTGCACAAGTTACTCTGGCAGCAACTGCAGCCTGGAGAAAATTCCCTTATGGTGGTGGAGTTGCCTCTTTTCTCACAAAAATTAAACAAAAACCTGAGGAGCCTTTCTGTGATTTTGTTGATCGCATCCTACAGGCAGCTGAGCGTCTTTTTGGCTCCTCTGAGAAAAACTCCAACCTAATTAAACAATTGGCTTATGAGAATGCAAACTCCACCTGTCAGGCTGCAATCAAGCCACATAAAAAAAGATCTTTCAGGTTACATTTGCCTATGCACTGATATAGGCCCTGCCTACCATCAAGGCCTAGTTATGGCTGCAACTGTAAAGGAGGTTCTCCTTGCGCACAAACAGGGTGGAAAGACAAATAGTGGCAAATGTTTCAAATGTGATCAAATGGGCCATTTTGCCAGAGACTGCCCAACCATCCTAACGTTACAACAAAATAATCCAAGATCAAAACCTACAAGCTTGTGCCCTAAATGCAGGAGGGGGTATCACTGGGCCAATGAGTGTAAGTCAAAAACAGATGCAGACAGCAACCCCCTTTCCCAGCAGGGAAACGGGGTTCAGGGTCTGCCCCAGACCCCCAATTGGAGACAGACCCCTGGGGCTATAGGGTTTGTCCCACAACAAAGCAACCCAACACCACCACACAACCCAACACAAAACAATCCATTTCAGGTCTCCTCCACGCTACACCAGGAAGTGCAGGATTGGACCTCTGTTCCACCTCCAACACAATATTAACCCCTGACATGGGTGCTCAGGCCATCCCTACCAGGATCTTTGGCCCTCCTCCCCCTAGTACATTTGGGTTGATACTTTGATGTGATGGCACAATAATGGAAGGATTACAAATTGTCCCCGGAGTAATAGATAATGACTATACTGGTGAAGTTATAATCATGGCCTCCTCTGTTTCTGGCTTGGGTTCAATCAAACAAGGACAACGTATTGCCCAGTTAGTGCTATTGCCTCTAGTCCAAACTCCTAATTTGGCCATAGCTCCCCATAGGGGAAATTCCTCATTTGGGTCCTCAGAGATATGCTGGGCTCAATTCATTTCAAAAGACAAACCCCTTATGACTTTGTTGCTCAATGGATAAGGTTTCTCAGGGCTCATAGATATGGGTGCTGATGTCACCATTGTTAGAAAAGAAGGTTGGCCTCCCAGATGGCCTCTGAAGACCACCATGACTCATCTACAAGAGATTGGGCAATCTAAAAATCCACAATGCAGTGCCAATCTACTTATCTGAAAGGACAAAGAAAATAATCAAGGACACATACAACCCTATGTTGTGGAGGGGCTACCCCTTAACTTGTGGGGCAGGGATTTACTGACCCAGATGGGAATGATGATGGGCAGCCCTCATACCATAGTCACAAAACAAATGCTCACTCAGGGATTCCTCCCTAGCCAAGGTTTGGGCAAATGGGGCTCAGGTATCAAAGTTCCCATCTCCCCTACCCCAAACCCTTCACGAGCAGGTTTAGGCCATTTTCAATAGGGGTCATTGACATTCCTGTGGCCCATGCCAAAAAAATCACATGGCTATCAGATACCCCTGTTTGTGTCGATCAATGGCCCCTTACATCTGAAAAGCTTGCAGCCACTCAACAGCTGGTGCAGGACCAGCTAAATGCAGGCCACATTATACCAAGTGATTCCCCCTGGAATACACCCATTTTTGTAATCAAGAAAAAGTCAGGAAAATCGAGATTGTTACAAGATCTCACAGCCATCAACAAGACCATGGTTGTAATGGGACCTTTACAGCCAGGGCTCCCTTCTCCCAGTGCCATTCTGCTAGGCTTCTTCAAAATAGTTACAGTTCTCAAAGACTGCTTTTTCTCGATCCCATTACACCCAGAAGATCAAAAACACTTTGCCTTTAGTCTACCAACCACTAATTTTAAGGCGCCTATGCAGAGATTTCAATGGCACGTCCTCCCCCAGGGGATGGCCAATTCCCCTACGCTATGCCAAGACTTTGTAGCTTCCACTATCCAGCCAATTAGAGATCACTGGTCAAATCTATATATCCTTCATTATATGGATGATATTTTATTGGTGGGGGAAAATAGGGACCAAGTCTTCCAATGTTATGAGGCACTACAAGCTGCCTTACAAAAGGCCAGACTTCAAATGGCACCTGACAAAGTCCAACTTACAGATCCATATACATATTTGGGCTTCCAATTGCGAGGCACTCAAATATTCTCCCCTAAGCCCCAATTAAGACTTGATGGCCTTCGGACACTTAATGATTTTCAAAAACTCTTGGGAGATATCAATTCGCTCTTACCTTACCTGAAATTAGCCAAACACGACTTAAAGCCCCTTTATGAAACCCTCAAAGGGGACACAGACCCAACCTCCCCTCGTGAACTCACACCTAATGCCAGAAAAGCTCTTGCTAGAGTAGAAGAGGCTATTGCACAACAAACCGTTTCCTTCTTAGATTATAACAAACCTTTACAACTCCTCATTTTTAATACAAAGCTTTCCCCTACTGCAGTGTTCTGGCAACAGGCCCCCCTCATGTGGCTTCATTTGCTGGTCTCCCCAAGAAGGGTATTATTGCCCTACTACCAGGCGGTCTCTGACCTAATGATTCAGGGCAGAAAATTAGGAAGATGATATTTTGGTAAAGAACCAGAAGTCATGATTCAACCCTTCACTAAAGATCAAGTGGACTGGCTACTTCAGACCACTGAGACATGGCCTATTGCTTTAGCCTCTTTTTCAGGGACCATTGACAATCATTACCCTCCCATCAAACTTGTTGATTTTGCTAATCATCACCCATTCATCTTCCCCAAGATCACAGCTTCATGACCCCTTCCTGATGTCCCAGTGGTATTCACTGATGGCTCCTCTTCTGGTAGAGCCACTTATGTAACCCAAGATAATGTTACCACTCTCCAGACAGAGACATCTTCTGCACAGCTGGCAGAACTACAAGCTATTTTTGCAGGTTTTACCACTTACCCCGACCAACCCTTCAATTTGTTTACTGACAGTGCTTACCTCACTCAGTCTGTTCCATTGTTAGAAACTGTTGCCACCATAGTTCATGCCTCCCTGGCTGCAAACCTGTTTAAACAACTGCAAGATATGATTTGGCTTCACTGTCACAAGTTTTTCATTGGCCACTTGCAGGCCCACTCTGGCCTTCTGGGTCCCCTTGCTCAGGGAAACCATCTAGCTGAGGCTGCCACATGGACACAGGTTTTCGTGACCCACTCTGAGTCCATAGATGACCCCAAGGTATCTGACGCACAACAGACTCATCAGTTACACCATCTCAATGCCCAAACCCTCTGCCTCCTTCACAGAATTACGCAAGAACAAGCCCAGAAAATTGTTAAAAACTGCCCTTCTTGTGCTACCCATCTACCTGTTCAATGTTTTGGAGTCAACCCAAAAGGTCTAATTCCTAATGCCTTATGGCAAATGGATGTTACTCATCTTAACGAATTCAGCAACTTAAAATATATACATGTAATAGTTGACACATACAGTGGTTTCATTTTTGCCACCCTCCAGACTAGAGAGGCTACCAAACATGTGATGGCCCACATGCTGTTGGCTCTCTCTATGCTGGGGTGCCCCCAAAAACTCAAGACCAACAATGGCCCTGGCTATACAAGTGCTTCATTTGGTCAATTTTGTAAGTGCCATAATATTCTTCATACCACAGTTATACCTTACAATCCTCAGGGACAAGGCATTGTTGAATGCGCACATCATTCTCTTAAGTCCACTATAGATAAAATAAAAGGGGGAACTTGGTACCCTACTCAGGGGTCCCCCAGAAATACCCTTTGACATGCCCTCTTCATTTTAAACTTTTTATCCTTAGATATTTCAGGCTTCTCTTTGGCATCTCGCTTTTGGCATACATAAACACAAACACAGTTTGCCTCAGTATTATGGAAGGATCTGCTAACTAACACCTGGAATGGCCCCGACCCCATTCTCATCTGGGGGTTAGGCTCAGTCTGTGTTTATTCTAGAGAAGAAAAAGGAGGTAGATGGCTACCTGAATGACTTGTAAAACAAATAGACAGTCCTCCTTCCAAGATTTTGGATAACACCCAGGAATGATGTTTTTTCCTGAGGCATCACTCTATGTTCTCTTATAGATGTCCTTGCTGCCATTGTCCATCCTTGGCCTCCTAGCCCTGATCTCTCTGATGTGACCTTCCCTGGCTAATAACCCACACTCACACCTGACCTGGTGACTGATAACCTTTCCCAGTGACAAGGAGCTTGCGAACTGGAGAGGAACAGGAAGACCCAGCTTTGATGTCCGTCCTTGCGACTTCATCCCAGGGATGACCTGTCATGACGGCTATCATGTATATCTCTGCCCCTAGGAAAATGGTTCTCAGCCTTATCATGCCTCCCTCTCTGAGTTCTACTGCCCCTATTGGGGCTGTGAGACACTTGCCTCAGGATGGACACCTACAGTTAGAGATTCCCATCTCTCTATTGCTTGGTAGTGGCATCGAGGTATACTTGCCACTATGCACATTACAGTCTTATACCCTCAGGATTCAGGCCTACCAAGCAGATCATAGGTTCAGATGAGAACCGATGTCATTGACCTTAGCTATACTTTTGGGAGTTGGTGTTACAGCAGGAGTGGGGACAGGGACCATGGCACTGATCACAGAAGAACAACACTTTTCTCAGTTACAGGCTGCAATAGATCAAGATTTAAAAGCAATAGAGACTTCTATAATGGCTTTACAGGAATCCTTAACCTCCTTGTCAGAAATGGTTTTACAAAATAGACGGGGATTAGATCTTTTACTCCTTGGAAAAGGAGGACTGTGCACTGCCCTCAAAGAGGAGTGCTGTTTTTACGCTGATCATTCAGGCATATGACACAATTGAGAGAATGCATCAAAAACAGGGAAAAACAAGGCTTTCCACGAGATTCCCCTTTTTCATCTATGTGGGGGGGCCTCTTCCTCTATATCACCCCCCTTTTCAGACCCCTAGCTGCTTTACTGTTACTCCTAGCTGTTGGCCCTTGCATCTTTCAGAGGATCTTGATGCTTCTTAAAAATAGGTTTGACACATTCATGGCAAAGCCCATTCAAGTACATTATCATCAATTGGAGATGGCAGATCAACAAACTTATCGGGAAGCAACCCTGACAAATGGCCGACATGATGATGTAGGCCAAATGCCCTAATGCGCTGGACAGGCAGCCAGAGACGGGCAACTAGGACACATATGTTTTGCCACCAGCCACCTAAGACAGGCACAAGACCAACTGCTGTCTTGTTGGCCCATGATGGGTAAAACCCGGTAGAGCACATAAGAAAAGTCCTTGACCTAAGACAGGTGTTGTCCCCATAGGGCCTGCCATACTCCTGATTTTAAATATAATAAAGGGAGGAGATGTAGGGAGCAGCTTTGCCACCATCCTGCCCCTCCTGCCTGAGGGCATTCTGTGTGTCAGCCTACATTACCCATGATCCTCTTCTGTATTTACTAGATATGATGAGGGCCCAATCATGGTTACCACGTACCCCTACCTAGCAAGAGCTTCCTGCCTCTCTCCAATTTAGCTTGTCCTTATTTGGATAGATCTTGCTCTCTAGCTAATCAGCAGACACGCAACGTGCTTACCCTGCCCAGCTCCATGTTCCGCCCCCCTCTTATAAAACCCTGTACACTACCTCAATAAACGAGACTTGATTGAAACTGCTCAACTTGTCTCTGTCTCTCTTTCCTCCTTCTCCTGCCCACCATCCCCGTTCCCTCTCCAGGTGAGATCCCCGGACTGATCCGCGGGCC